>CAEGAF010073985.1:0-46475 GCA_903067075.1 Micropoecilia bifurca | reverse complement strand
GTCCACCAACGGGTTCGAGGGTTGCCGCCACGACAGGCACCAACGACCTTGCGGCCACAGCTCCGATAAGCCGCCTCAGCAATGGAGGAGCAGAACATGGTCCACTCAGACTCAATGTCCCCTACGTCCCCCGGAACGTGGTCGAAGTTCTGCCGGAGGTAGGAGTTGAAGCTCCGTCTGACAGGACGGAGCTTCAAGGACAAAATTTTGGCAATTCAACAATCAAACACTTCCTATATTTGTTGGCAAGTAGTCAACACGTTTCCACTGATATTTCTGAAATGTGTTTTGCTAAAAGCTCCAACTCTGAGGTCAGATGTTCTCCTTGCCATCACCCTAATCTTTACCTCCCTCTATGGATTCTGGGATGTGGTCAGATGTAAGTCAGGATTCTAGTTGGCCCACTTCAAAACATTAATATTTCTAGTCAGAAGAAACATCAGTCAAATTTTTTTTAATTATCTGTCAGGGGTGTAAATAATTTTAGGCCTAACTGTACATATTTTTCAAAACAGTCTAGAAAACCAGTCCGCTACTGTTCCTGAAAATGGCACATTAAATGCGATTTATGGTTGATGCTCTGCTCTTATATAATTTCATCTCAAGCGCAGCATAATCGTTTATGTAAGTTCAACACATTTGTACAATTATTCATCTTAGAGAAGGTCAGAAGAGAGAGAATGTCTCACAGCTTTTTTTTTAAAGATGCTGCTCTTCTCTCCTTCTCTGGGATCTGAATTTCCTCTGCGGCTAGATCAGGCATCAGCATGCAATGCCAGGTATGCAGGCACATTCTGGTATTACTGTTCATTAATGTCACCTAGTTTAAGAATAAAGGTTTTACCTAAAGCAAGAAAGAACACCATTTCACCAGTAGCAGTTTCTGACAAAAAGCCATGTTGTTTTCTTACTCAGTTGATCGCATGGCAACCTCACAAGAGGCAAATGATTCTTCTTATGCTATTAATATATCAGCTCTGTTCTGCATGAACCTGCTGGTGTTTTTTTCCCCTAAAGGTTCACAGCAGCCGCTCACTGTCAAAAGAAGCAGAGCTGCTTGTTCAGTTTAGATTTAACTTGACAGTTTAAATCCATCCAGATCCAGCTTGCTGAATCTTGCTTGCTTTACGCACAACACTGGCTGCGTAGCGCCGGTTCACAGACTGCATGTGCACTGCTACCAAGTGTAGACTCTGAGGTTTCAGACTGAACCACATTGTCCCATATGTGCTTCCTCTGTTCACTCAGACCACTTCCTTTATCCCCAGGACACCACAATTGAACCTTTCTTTCTTTTTGGCCTTTTGTCTCTTCTTATCAATATTATTTCAATTTCTACTTATTGTCATACATCAAAACAAGATAAATAACAATCAAAAACAAAATAAAAATGATTTACTTGACATTACCTCCAGACATGCTACATGATTACATACTGTAAGACAAATGCTTCAGCAAAAAAGATTCTACTTTTTTTGCTTTATTCGATACAATTTGTTTAACCAAGACGCCAGCAAGAAGGTCAACATACAGATTCTGTCAAACACAAACATTTCTATACTCTGGATTAATGATCTACCAGCAAATGTTTTGAAATAGTTTAGAATTAACTATAATTTTCCCATTGACTGTGACAGTAAGCCATGCCCATATTTAGCTGTTCATGTGATCACTTTTACGTGTTTTCCAAAAGTCTGCGACCGATTAGTCAATTAGTTCAAAGGTGGCTGATCCACCTTTGGAAGTGGAATCTTCATTGACACTAAGACTTTGTTCACGCAGCAGGTGAATGCAACTCAAACCCAAATATTTCACCGTAATCTGTCAACGGCTCAATTCCAATCTTTTCAAAACATCCAATCTGTGCCATTTCCATACATGGTACTAAATCAAATCTGATTGTTTTCAAAGCCTCTGTGGTCAGAATGGTCATGTCGCATTTTATCTGACTTTCGTGTCATTGACGTGAGACATGTATCATAATTCTGCATCAAAAGAAGCCAGGTCAGGTAAATCGAGATGGAAGGCTGAATACTATATTATGAAATTATGAAACAAGTCAATTAACATCACAGTCTCACCACTCATGTCTCTGACTCCACATCCAAATAGACTTCCCTACAGAAGCTGCAGTCAGTGCTCCACTAATGGCCGCCACCATTAGTTGTGCTTTCTTTTTATTAGCTTCCATCATCTTACTATAATCTTGTGACAATGCTCTCGGCTCCCAAAGCTGAATGAGCTGTTAACTGTTCACAAACATCTCTGATTATCATCAGGGTTCATTAGTTGTCTGAATTGCTAATCTTTCAGTTCAATTTTGCAAAGTCATGATGAGACTTTCACTACAACAACATGTGACGGGGCCAAATTAAAGCACAGTAAAACGTTATTTTCAGAGGAAGGCAAAGATTGCAGGCCCAAAAAAGAAGTTAGACTAATTATACAAATTAAACTAAACTGTACAATTTACTATGCTACTTGTATTTTTTTATGTCTTCTAAATTGTAAGCACGACTCATTTACTATTTTAGAAGCCATTGCTATTACTGATACTTCAAACCAAAGCCAAGAAAAACTCCAAAATTACATTTTAGATTTCAGTCATTTGCAAAATTTCCAAATATAACAAAATAGTTTCAAACTACTTTGAGATTTTGTGAGTTCTAGCAATCTCTTTAAGCTAGAGTTTAAGGAGATTGTTACATTTAAACATCTTAATATTTCTGTAACCTTTCAGTTCGATCCCTCCAGCCCTGCTCTCTAACGCAAGGCTTAGTGACCAGAATTCATTTTTCCCTTTTATTAAACCACAGTTACCAACCAAAGTGTCTCACACTGAGGTTCTTTAATTTCCACTGTGAATAAATGGAAGCAAAATAGATCTTCTGGCCACTTTGCACAGCTGCTGGCTGTTCACAATCTGTCTCCAGCTGTGTATAGCTGAGTCCTGTTGTCCATTCAATACTTATTAAATATTTTTCTCGGAAATGCCTCTGTGGTGAAATGCCTTTCTTTGCTTGTATGTGTTGTTACCTTGTGTAAAAACCTTACAGTGTAAAGATCACCTTTGTCTCAACCAATGTCCCCACCCCACATCTCCCAAGCCCACCCTTGTCCTTACGTTCACTTTCCTTCCCAGGCGGCTGGTAGAAGGAGAGGCCGAGTGAAATGATGGCGGCAGCCTCCAAGATGATGAGGGTGACATCTTGTAGAGCCTCCCAAACTAGTTCCAGGAATGTCTTGGGCTTCTTCGGGGGAATGAAATTCCGTCCAAAAGTTTGATATCGGCGTTCCAAGTCTGCCGGGTCGCCGCTGAGACCTGAAAGATCCAAAATGTTTGGTCAAAAGTAAAAAATAGAGCAGGGTGAAATCCCATCCAACTTTTGCTTTCACAACATGATTCACTTCTGTATGTCATACTTAGCAGTCTACTGCCAGTGAGATTTTATGAATTACAGATCTAAAATATTCCAACTATCATTTTAGTCGTTTTAAGTACAGCAGAAAAAGACAAAGCACAGTAGCTGGTAGCTAGCATTCAGGACACACGCAGGAAACAGAAAGTCAGCAAAAAGGTCAAATCATTCTCCACCTGAATCAGATCTGGGCAGCAGTTCATTTCTAAATAGATAAATGAAGAAATCAGGGCAGCACACTAAATACAAAACACTGACAGAGATCAATTGATTAGTTGACAGTATCAACACATTCTAAGATTTTAAAAAGTTTTTAAAAAGTCCATCAAACCGTTCACTAAGTTTAAAGACCTTCTATAAAATAGGAGACACATTCGAATCCCTCCAGCTGAATGAAGCCCTGCCCTTCCCCCACCTGTTGCTTTGCTTTTACGGTCAGCGGCCGAAAGACAGCGACTATACGTTTCACTTGAATTAAAGAAGATCAGAGCCAGATGTCCTCGGGTCCCATGTGGGGTCCCATTTATATAGTTACACAGTCAAAAAATTGACAATTAACAATAATAATTTAGGCTCTTTAGCCCATGCGAGAAAAAAAAATGGGGGCTAATTTCTCAAAGTCAAATTTTTAACATGCTATTTATATATTTATAAATGTCACAGTTTCAACCTAAATATGTAATTAGCAAGTTAAATATTTAGCTCAAAACTAATTATTTTGTTAGCAATGTATCTAATATTCAAATTCCCTTGCAGTTTCAAAATGAAACTTGAGTCTTGCAAGCCACAATATAAACTCTGATGAAATATTTAGGTTATAAACTAAATGTTTAGTTTAGCTTGCTAATTAAGTAGTCTGAACTGACATTCAGAAACACATAAAAAACATTTCTTTCTTTTATTAGAGACTAAATAACTCAAATTATTACTATGAATTTTTGACTGTGTAACAAATGGCACCCATAAATATTAAGATGCAAACTAAATATTTAGCTCTAGTACCTTGGCTGGCTGTGGACTGTGAAAGGGGGAGGAGTCAAATAGTGACCGGACCACTTTGCTTGAATAATCCATCTCCTTCACTCCAAATGTCCAGTTTTTCTCACAGAGAAGTTTAAGTTGGATATTTGTCTCGACAGACATTCTCCCAATTGGGCAAATTATAGAGGCTACGATGGTTTTTCATGCCGAGTGCTGTCACAGAAACGCCATGTATTCCCTCCGAAACATACTGGTCCATTTAGGGACTGCCAACAAATTTGACTTGGCTGAAACATGTAGACAAATAGACCCCAAAAATCAAAGGCTTCCAGGAGATCCAAACACTGAGAATCAGTACTAAATTATTTCTATATTGGCTTACAGAGACATGTCTTGATTTCTTGAGATTGTCATTGCTTCAATTTTAATATGTGTATGCAAAACTGTGGATCATACTTTAATGGCATCCAGGTCGTATGACAAAAACACTTCAAATCAATGCTGAATTGTGTTATCATACTGTATGAGCTGGAACTACACATTTAGTTTGGAGCTTGCTAATTAAATATCTAGCTTAGATCTAAATATTTAGCAGGCTAACTAAATATTTAGCTTGGAACTGAATGTATAAATAACATGGTAAAAATAAATAAAATAAATATGACTTCAAAAACAAAACGCCCCCCTTTTTTAAATAACCCAAGTTAAGCTAACACTGCTTTAAAGCTACATTTACCTAGATCCAAGCGGCACATTTGCTAAGCAGGTGGCTTAGCAAATGTGCTAAGCCACCTGCTTAGCACATTTGCTTTGTCAGCAGATGGACTGACAAAGTACCCAGTAAATCAGCTTTCTATAATCCATCATTTTTCAGACAAAAATGTCCAGAATGCTCAGTTCTTAAAATGTAATAGCAAGGTTACTTCTGAAATTATTTCTACAGAGGTCAGGCTTTGAAAATGAAACCTGAAAAAAGACTGAGGGGCTCAAGGCAGATGGATGATTGGTATAAGGACAAACTGATGGATGGATGGATGGATGGATGGATGGATGGATGGATGGATGGATGGATGGATGGATGGATGGATGGAATTTTTAAACAATGAAAAAAAGTAATAAAGTCTGGAAATGTTTTTGGCTGATATTGATTTTTTTTTACTGAAAGGTTGCTAAGCTGGCAACAGCGGGGTTAGCATCAATGCCGATTTGCATTAAGAACCCTCTACTATAGTCAATATTTTATGGTATTATGATAGCAGTGATAATAACTGCTGCAGATCCGTTTATATGTAAAAAGTGAGACCATTTTATACGTTCTTCTTAGAAGTTCTTGTGGAACGGTTATCATATTGTGAGAGTCTTATATTAGCTTATCCTGTCTGTTTTAATTTCCATTGGCTCCTGTTTCTATTTCTTTTCTGTAATAGAAACAGTGGGGCAGCATAATAATGTCAGTACATCCACTCAAAGATCAATAAACATTAAGTTCTAACAAACACTTAACACTGGAACTGAAAGATATTCTAAATATCTAAAATAAATGAACCAAACAACTCAAAGCAATAAATAAAATGGATACGGAAGTCTCTGTAAACAAAACTATTCCTCAAAAAAAGAGTCCAGATGAAACCAATGCACCAGCCTGTCGACTTTTGTTTTTCCTTCGGTAGAAAGAGAGAGAGAAATGACAAAAAAAACAATCATGCAAATAGAAATTATTGAGCTCGCTTTAATTTGTCATGATGTGATTAACTGATTTATTACTTACTGCACTAGCTCCTTTCCTACCCTAAAAATGGCTAAGTGGGTCTTGAAAATGGATTAATTAATTTCTTTTACCAAAATAAAAAAGTCAGACCAAGAGCTCTTTCTGTATTTCAAGTGTATTTTGCTCACGTGTTAATCTAAATAAATATTTTGAGAGCACGTACGTTTTTGCAAAGTCTACCTCAATCTGCAGCCTCCTCAACTTCCTCTCCCCTTCAGCCTCAGCAGTTTCCAAGGTGACCGGAATATTAGGTCCAGGGCTTCCTGTGTCTAACAGGTTTCTGCCCAGCAACAGGTGATGTCATTGCTCCAGTCTGAATATTTTGAGAGGAGTTTTTCTTTCTGTTATTTTTCCGATTGGCTACCAGCACTGAGAAAGGCGAGGATTTGTGAGCTGCGATTGGCTGATACGGTTGTCTGTCTCTCCATCCTGGATGAAACATGCTTGCTGCAGGGACTCGCATGCAGCAGAGCAGCTGCGTGGAATTCTGACACTCAACAGGGTTCAGGCCGAGGCAAAGAGAGGAGCGACACAAAACAAGTGACCCAGTGCTGAGTAATCGCAGAGTCGTACCCTCCTTTCATTAGCTCTTTCTTCTCCTCTCTTCTTTCTCATCCCTCTTCCATAGCTCTCTTCCCTCTCTCTCAATCTCTCCTTGATGTGTCCTTGACAATGCGGCAAGCTGTTCAAGCTCTCCCTCCTCACCCCTTAGCTTTCTCCTCTTAAAACACATACAGTCTCTCACTCCCTCTTCCAAATTGCTGTCCCTCCGACATTCTGGCTGTTTGCTGTGGACATAATGCTCTCATACCGCAGTGCTGGTGTATCCATACGTGTCAGAGAGAGGGAATGGGCTTTCACTCTGTTGGTTTAAGACCCGTCCTACTTTATGTATCAGATTACAGATGATGTACTGGAACAAGTGTGTTGTAATGTATCCATGCATGTCTGTGCATTTGCCCATATTTTACCTTCGGATCTGCCAAATTCAGGTTTTTTTTGTTTTGTTTTGTTTTTTGGACTCAGGGAAACAGAGGATGCAGCCAATCAGCAGCAGATTAAAATGATTTGGGTTCTGATTCCAGTTCGTATAGGCAGCTTTTAAGCAGTGGCTCCAAATAAGTTACCAGAGAGCAGTATTTATGAGTATTTGTGGGTAAACTGTGCTCTGTAGCTGGTTCTGCCGACACATGAGTCTGGGTGTGTGTGTTTGTGATGGGTTTGTTGGGACCTGCTGCCCTGATTCCTGACCAACTCACAGTATCAAATTAGCAACACTCAACACAGACTTACAGTAACTCAACACCAGCAGCCCCTTACACTTTTCCTCCACCTCCCTTGTTCACTCACAGAAACACACACACCTCACAGACGCTGCAGTTAAACACACACTTTCGCTCAGCCTCCTTTATTCATCCGTCTCTGTTTCTCTCTATCTGACAGTTCGGCATTATCCTTCTTTCAGTTGCTGACTTTGTGAGCCAACTTGTCGCCGCTGTTGTGTTGCTAGGTTACAACTAGTTGAAGTAGTGGGCGTAGCGTGTTACCACACCCCTGTTAGAACCACTGTTCTCATTTACAGTACATAAACAGGGAAAAACAGGCATTGATTGTATCTTTGTCATTTCTCATGAAAATTTCTTGTCATAAGAATTTAAATGTATCCTTGTCAGTTAATGTATAAAAAAAGAATAAGATATTAATTTTACTATTTTTGCCCCACGAGAGCATCAATAAATATCAGTAAATTCATAAATATGATTAAGTGCAGATATGTTTGTTTGACTCAGCTCTTCTCGGAGAATGTTGTTTACAGCGCAGGCAATTTACAGTAAGCTTCATAGCGCAGCTTCCCTCACAAGCACATTACATATGTCACAGCCAAACATCAGGATATCCAATTGTTTCAAAATTCAACAGAGTCCATGCCTCTCATTCAGAGTTCACATTCAGAAGTAATTATTTCACAACACTCAAAGATGCAGACTCTCTGAGACAAGAAAAGCATAGAACAAGGGGCTGGTTTTTACCAGGCTAGAGGACAGCCATACTCATCTGACAGGTTGCATTCAATTTAGTGGTGTAAGACTTGCTCAGGAAACCCCTTCCATTGAGCTCTCTACACTTGGTTCTTGAGCAAACCTGAAGGCAACATGAAGATTCTGCAAAACGTAGGTGCCCTCTGAACACTATGTGTCTAACCCCATCGCTGTGATTTGACATGAGCAACCACTTTTTTGTTGTTTATTCCTCGTCGCTTCCTCTTTGTATTGATAACAGCTGGATGTGAATTATATAGTTGCAAGGAAATTTTTCAACTGGACTTGCTAGCATCATGTCATGGTGCAACACTGGAATTCACTCAACTCTTTGAGAGTGACCCAGTCTTAAATAAATGTTTATAGAAGTAACCTGCATGCACAGGTGACGGGTTCAATGCACCAAGGACTTTAATATCTAGCATCAAGTGTACATGTTAAAGTTCAATTTTCAACCGTTTTTAAGTTAAATAGTTTCAACTTGGAAACATTTTCTACCACCCATTCAGTTTCTATTTGTAGGATAAACTGGTTCTTGCTGAAAGTTTATCTATCGTCAGTTGTCAATAGATGAGAGGTCATATACACAGTAGGGACGATGGTGGTAAGAGTTCAGTGGGTCACTAGTTCAAATCCCACTCTACCTGCCTTTGTCATTTGTGTCCTTTCGGAAAAACCCAACCTTGTCTGCTAGAATGACCTAGCCAGTCTCCAGACCTGAATCCAATAGAGAACTCTGGAGGGAGCTGAAACCTTAAAGGTAAATATGGAGGAGTGGACCAAAATCCCTGCTGCAGTGTCAAAACCTGGTCAAAAACTAGAGGAAATGTCTGACCTAGTTGAGGTGCACACATGATGAAAATGACAAATCTCTCCATTCTTTGGAAGTGGAGAAACTTCCAGTATACCAAATACTTATTTTCTACACTATATGTTAAAGACAGACTGACAAGATTCTTAAGACACAGTGGCCTACAGCTGAAGCTCAACTTTGGGTAATCAACAAACACAGCAGCAAATATTCAACAGCATGACAGAAATGTTGCCCTGGGACTTTAAGTGAGCTGTGCAGAAAACAATCTTATAAATAACTTTCAGATATATGTCCAGAAAAAGGGGCTAAAATTGATTCACAATCATTTCTTGCATGACTAGGAAACGCGTACAGACATTCAAGGTTCGACAAGCTGTGGAATCACAGGACCCACATAGTTTTTCAGAAACAGCTTTCCAGTTTGGCTTCATCTTTGTTTAGTAAATAGTGATGAGGTGGAACATGTTGTGTGGTTAAAGATCATATTATGTAGACATTAAATCTCCAGTGTAAAGAGTGTGACTTTTCTTTTACCATAACTTACATTGCTAGTGTGTTGGCACATAAGAAAAATATTAATATGTCAAAAATATTATTCTGTTTTTGTTGTTATACTGTTGAATAAATTAAAGTGAAAGGCTATATGAATGGGATCGTCAAAAAACAGAAGAAGGTGTAAGTCCTTGGTATAAATGAAACTATGCAGTAGGTTAAATATAGCCTTCCACTGTGCAATTAGCTTTTTTCCCTCTATTGACTTAGAATGAAAATGCATCCACAAAAGTGTCTCAGCGTTCGGCTTTAC
The DNA here is from genome assembly GCA_903067075.1 of Micropoecilia bifurca. Classification (NCBI taxonomy): domain Eukaryota; kingdom Metazoa; phylum Chordata; class Actinopteri; order Cyprinodontiformes; family Poeciliidae; genus Micropoecilia; species Micropoecilia bifurca. The sequence continues at coordinate 36,649 of CAEGAF010073985.1, read as the reverse complement.
AACTAAATCCATGACGTTAATGTTAGTGGATGCTTAATGAAATGTGGCTGGGCCAATACAAGCTGTAAAGCACCTAAGTCAGCTGACCTCAGTAAATTTCTGCACATTTCAACTACAGTTGTGGAAAGAAGAGTTGCAACAATAAAACAGCCTTCAGCTGAGGGTCAATATCGGGTTCACTCGACCAGTGAAAATCAACATGCTCTATAGATTTCCCTCTGAATTCTGATTTTCCCTCTCGTTTGTCATACAAAGCAAATGTCTGCATCACAACTTTGGACAACCAAGCAAGTTCAACAGCAAAAAAACAAAGGACCTCTCTGCCCATCAATCAACAGACAATAAAAATATATATTATCCTTTGAATATTTGAAGATTCACTGTAAAAACAGAAGACCACCTGAGGAAAACTAAGGGTGTTTTCACACCAGATAGTCTGATAGACTTGGTTTGATTGAGAACCAAAATTGTAACATTTGTTACATTTTCAGTTGTGGTGATTCTGTTTCACACTGCACTGAGTCAAACAAGCCGGTTCCCCTCCGACCTGTGGAGGTGCTACACCATCACTGAAGGAAATTACACAAAACATTTGAAGAAGACACTGAGCGCAACTTTCTTTGTCACAAAATGGAAACAAAACTGGAGTAGCATTAGATTTTAGCAAATGTAAGATTTTCTCTTTTGTCTTTGGCAAAAGACCATGAGCCATTTCTCCTCTTAGCACGAGACATGGACATTTGTTTTGATTGTATTTAACCTACAATGCCCTGCATTGTAGTCAGTTTAGTGTTCACATATGCATTCAAATGACACCAGACTTCACTTCAACCAAACTGAGACCTGGGTTTTCAGACAGACCAGAGTTAAATTTTTTGGTCTAGTCAAAGTTCAATTATGTATTCACACTTCCTTGAAGAATCCAGAATTTACAGGCAAATGAACTAGAGTTCAACAAAAGCAAACTCAACAGGACTGGTATGAATGTGAACTAAGACTATGTACACACTGCAGGTATCTAAATTCAGATCTATTGGTGAAATCCTCTTTTTTTTTTGCCATGGCTGTTCTTACTGATGCACATCTGCAGGTTGGAGCTGTCTGAGATTCCTGGTTAATCCCACAGTAACACACTTTTACTTCATTCACCCATTGATTTTTTTTTTTTTTTGCTCTCAGCTTTTCCTTCATTCATCCACCATAATCCTGTCATCCACTCATCAATCAGACCATCCACCCGTATGCATGCTGCTCACCCAAAAACTGCCTCCTATAACCAGGATTACCCAGCCCAAGTGAAGTGTGTTTCTACAGTTTTGTCCTAAGTGCTTTCATTCTGTATGATGCACTGAAGTTAATTCAGTTTGCTTGAGCAGGAATAACCCAGGCCTGAAACGACATTAATTCTCATTTCCAGTCTGTGTTTTTAGCGTGTTGTGTTTACAGTCTGTGCCGTTCACTTTGAGCCAAATGTTGATACCAGAGATCAAATGACTTGGATGCAGCTTTCACAGTTGTACTATCGTTTCAGCTCATGCTGCTGCGCTTTCATTCAGCACAGACGTTCACCCATTTGTGAATGCAACGATAAACATTTTACATGGAGTTTAAAGACTTTTCCAGGCACATTTAAGAGCGTGTACCAGTCTGTGCTCTTAACAAGTCGTCAGTCTAGTTCAGCTTCCATTCACGTTTGTCTGTCAGCCCATTCAGGCCCTGTGTGTGCTCACCATCAGTGGTGCTGGACTGTAGTCTCTGGCAGAGGCCCTCTGTGTCTCCGTAGCCATCCTGGATCTTCTGTAGGGCATCAGTTCCTCTCAGCTCCATCAGCTCCCTCAGCTCCTTCACCGTGACCCCAAAGTCTCCCCCTGCAAGGCTGCCATCTGCCCTTCCTCCTCCTCCGCCCCTGCCTCGAGTCCCTTTGGGATAAAACTCCACAGCGCTGTTTGCCATTTCCCCCATTGTTGCTGTTGTTGACATGTCAGTAAGATAATTTGGATGTTTTTTTGTCCTTTCTCTCCGTAGTCTACTCAGCTCCTCCTTTGTCTGGCAGGTGAAGGGTTGTTCATGTGCGCTTAATTTATTTTTTAATTATTATTGTTGTTTAAACTGAGTGACTGAATTAAATTTCCTCTCTTTTTGTTTTTACTTCTTCGTTAGGGGTGGTGGTTGTGTTTTTTCCCCCCTCCTATCTTCCTTGACCTAACCTCCCACTGCTCCTTTAAATCTCCATAACAGAGGGAGGCGGGGGAGGAGGGTGAGGAGGATGAAGGACAGCGAGCAGGACCACTTCAGAGACGTGACGTCTGAATGAATCCAGCTTTCTTCTCCTCCGTCTCCCCGGCGACTCCACTCTTTCCTCGTCTCTGTCCCCCTCCCTCCAGGGTCACGGCTGGTCCGTGGACAAACGGACAGACATGCTGGTGGACTCGCAGACAGGGATGAAGCGATGATGGACAGATGGAAAGAGGGCAAAGGAAGCTGCTAAATCACAGGCAGGAAGCAGATCCAGTTTAGAGGTAACTAGTGCTACACCACCAGGACCTGGAAGAGAGCACAGCACACACCAAAAAACATCAATTCTGACTTTTATTGATCTGTTTTTAAAGTGAGAATAAAATCATAATAGCATCCATCCTATTCTAAATAAATACTCAAACTAGCACATTGTGAGCCCTGAAGCACCCTTCCACAGATCACCGCATGTGATATTTAAACCGACATCTATTGATTCTTTTGGCACTGTAACAAGGTGTAAGTACCGTAATGAAACACTATCTTCGAAATAAAATTATAAGTGTACACAAAACAGCATGTTTATTTATCCAAGCAGATGAGAAGCAACAGAATAGAATTGTTTTTTTTTAGTTAATATTCAATATCCAGTCCAGCAAAGGGTCCAGGAGGTTCTCAAGCGACTCTATTGGCTGTTTCGAGTGAAACAGCTTGTCAAATTAAAAAGGGAGCAAACGTAAAGTCATCAACTAACTTGGATAACATTTTTATCCAAAAACTAAAGACGGTTTGAAAAAATTAAATATACATCAGTGTAAAAAGCTCCAAATCAGCGAGAGAGCTTGTGATTCAATGAGGACACTTTATCATTTATCATTCAGAAAAATTTGTTATTGAGACAGATTCATCCGCAGCAATGCAGACACTGTTCTGGTTTGTTGTGGTGAGTCAAAAAGTAAAGCTCTCCATTTTCCAGTCCACTTATGTTCTGACCCTCGCCTATGATCATGATCCTTGCATGGATCAAGACCAAAAGAACAAGATCCTGGATGCCAGCGGCCAAAATTAGCTTCCTCTGTAAGGTGGCAGCACTCAGCCTTAGAGATGGGCTGAGGAGTTCCATCATTCACAGGGAGCTGAGCAGCTGAGCTGCTGCTCCACATCGAAATGACTCATTTCAGATGGTCTGGGTATCTGATCAGGATGCCTCCTTCTTTTGGAGGTTTTTCTGGCATGTCACACTGGGAGGAGACCCTGGGAAAACCCAGAACTCACTGTGGGGACTACCTATCCCATTTGGCCTGGAAATGCCTGGGGACACCCAGAATGAACCAGGGGATGTCACTGGGAAGAGGGAAGTTAGCAGTTCCCTCCTGGACCCGTTAACCCCAATACTGATCTTGGATAAGTGGAAGATGGATGGATGGACGGATGGACGGACGGACGGATGGTCGGATGGATGGACGAATGGAATGTGGTTTAGTGGATGGCAGTGAACCAGGAACAAGTGCTTGTAGCTTCTAGTACTTTGTTTCTCATAGCATCTGAAACCTGATCCTGTGATGTTTGGGAACAACATTAAATTTAACTAAGACTCATTCAAAATCTGAAACCCACTGGTTTTGCTAATTAGCGTGCCATGAGCCAGGCTAACTAATATCAGCAATTTAAGCTAATAACAATGTGTTTCTCTTCAAGAGAAGAAAAGACAGAAGAACTCTGGCTAAAATAAAAGCTGGACAACGTCTCTCTCCATATGTAAGAAACAACTGCTGACCTCCAGAGCTCCTTCAGTGACAGACTGCTGCATCCTCAGTGCACAAACGAGCACAATCACTGATCCTTCCCCCCAGCAGCTGTTACACTCCACCACCATCATTACTCCAACAAACTCTATTGCTTTACATCCCTGCTGCTATTTGCACATCTCAGTTTTTTATTACTTTTTGTGAGGTCTCTTGTATTTTGTGCTCAAGATTTCCATGCACATCTTGTATATTTTTTAATTACTCTACTCATTTGTACATTTCTTTCAATCTGAGTATGCTTTTTCTAAAACCTGTGCAATATTACTTTAAATTTGCTCTCCCTGAACAGTTTCTTATTCTTGTTCGTATTTTTTTATTATATGACTTTTCTTTAACTTGATGCTGATATAATACAATAGTCTAGTCTGCCAAATAGAAAACGATTTCTAATCTATTCTTTATTCAGTCAAACATGCTCACTAACATACTAGCATATGTAGCACTGTGTGTGGGAGACATTTGCCAAGATATCAGGAGTTCAACTAAACTGCAGCTCTCACTATGCCTTTTAACCAAGCCAACAATATTGGATTTCGATGATTGGGTTGGTGAGAACCCCTGTGTCTCCCCCATTTTTATTCAAATTCATATTTACATTTCATTTCAATTCAGTTCAAAAATACTTTACTATTTATTAATAACCTGATAAGTAGAACAGAATAAATAACATTGTCCCAATGGGAAGTCGGACTCAAATATCTTCAAAGAGTCTGTGTGGATGGTGATGCTGTAGAATGGAAGGATCTCCAGGAGCAGTCAGTCTAGCAATGAATCTAAAGAATCCTCTGACTGAAGACAGTTTGACAGTTAGCAACATGCCAACAGCAGAGACTATATGAATGTAACGACAAAACGTAACAGAAATACTTTAACATGTTGTCACCATTTGCGGCACAATTCCAGAGAATTCCAAGCTTTTCCAACTTTAATCTTGAAAATTGATGGAGAAGTGAGACAGTGCCAACAGGAAAGAGGTTGGTTTTTCCTCCATTTGCGTTTTTGTAACAAAACCCCAGAAATTAGAGAAGCACAAGTCTCACTGTTGTGGTTTTAAAATCTCTTGAGATGTTTGTATACTTGAAAAACTTGTGTTTTTACTGACGTGGTACTTGAGAATATAAATGGAGACTGCTGTTTCCAGTTAGAGATGCCAAGTCCCATCACGGTAATAACTAACGGAAAATGTAGAAGCCAGTTTAAAAGGTCAACTCTATAATGATTTTGTCTTGTTTTTAAAACAGTAAAACTCTACCTTAAAGCTACCGATCTAAGAAACACGCTGTTTGACGCCGTCTCATTTCCTACTGTAAATAATTAATGACTGCTCAAGGCAGGAAGGTTAGAGAAAACATCTTCAATGCTGCTGTCAGAACTTCATGTGTTATAGTTTCTAAAAGGCAAATTTCAATTGTCAGAATTTTTTTTAAGAAAATCAATAATCGATCAAAGCAAATTGTAGTTGGTGCATTTCTAGTGAAAACTGAAGCAGAGACCATCGCCGTCTTCGTTGCACCTGCTGCAAAGCCTTCGCACTTCTGTTTGATCGTCGCTCAGGAACCGGTCCCAATAATCCAAACCCAACACCCATCCCTTCAACTTGCTTTCATATAAAGCTTCCCGTCTCGTCCCGCGCGAGTAATTACCGGCAGCTGTAAATATTCTCAGCAAAACGCATGACAAAATGTATTCTGATCAAGGTGTTTTACATAAGAATGAGCAACAGGGAAAAAAAAAAGAAAAACTAAGAAAAACCAAGAAAGAAACTAGCAGAAGCTCATCATAAATTCCTTTTCTTCTCCCTGCTCTCCCTCAGCTCCTTCTGCCTCTTGCATGTTCTCCCTCCCTTCTCCTCTCTGCCCTGCCATGCTTCCATCCTGACTGAGAGTGTTAGTTTATGACTGAGTCACCCTGCTCCAACTTCCTTTGAAGGCCCCCTTTTTTTGCTCTCCATCTTCTTTTGCTTCCATTCTCTACCATATATTTATCTGTATATCCTTGCCTATTATGTCACCTTCCTCTTTCTTTTTTCCTTTCATTTTGTCTCCCTACCTTCGTGTCTGCTTCCTGTTACTGCAATCATTTTTTTACCCAGTCAGTTGTACTTTTTCCTTACCCGCCTGATCTCTCACTCACTGATTCTGTCTGATATTGTAACGCTCATGCAGGAAAATCCTTCTCTGTTTTCCCCTCCGCTACTGCAGCCACGACTCTCAGTCTGTCCTGTTTGTTCCCCTCAAAGATTTGATGCTCGCCTGTGAGTCTGTTATGCATAATGCAAAAAAATAAAAAAAATAAATTAGTTATTACTTCATTTGTTCTGCATCCCTAACTCAATAATGTGCAGGCCTTTATCTATAGGATGCAAGGGGAAATGGACAGCAGACACACAAAGACGTGAGCACTCATGCCCAGAGACATGAGTTCTATGATCTCTGTCATGACACACACAAATGTGTCACACAGGGCAGCACTTTCGGAATAAGAAAGGGGGGCTGGGGGGTTAGAGTGTGTTTTAACATGAAAAGAGTCAGACAAAAGGTCAGCACAGTCCTCAGCCGGTTGCCCATTTATCCTGAAAGCTCGTCCGCACACTGTCCCCTGAAGGGGACGGGTAATTTGCTTATTTTTATTTTCATTTTTAATAAAAAGCGGCCACTCTTCACCCCCCCAGGACGTCTTCTCTTCATCGCTACAGAAAGAACGTCAAGAACGGCACAAAGCAGAGGAGAGGCTCCTCACGGGATTTCATTCCAGGCCAGAGGGGTCGGCAACTCGACTCGGCACAGCACACCGGATCCACACTGTGAGTACATGTGACCAAACGCCGTGTTGCTCCCGTCCTGACTCTGTGGTTCCCCTGTGCAGCTGCAGCACCTGATTTCCAGCAGAGAGGTTTGAAGGGTCACCTCTGGCAGAGGACCATCCAGTGTGTGCGGCCGCCTGCCTGGTCCGCCTGGCCAGCCTGGCCCGGCGCCACTCACACTTCTATTAGGCCCGGTGGGAACAAGCACACTTAGGATGCAATGCAGGCTGTGCCATTAAAGGTGAGCTGCCAATAGGGCACAGACATCTGCATTAAGAGGATGGATGGAACAGAAAGAAAGAAAGAAAGAAAGAAAGAAAGAAAGAAAGAAAGAAAGAAAGAAAGAAAGAAAGAAAGAAAGAAAGAAAGAGCTGAGCTCAAACTTGACTCTCTCCAGGTATCCCAGGTCCTTCTCTTCCTCCAACTCCACCCAAAGCAACACCTGAGTCGTTTCTTCGTGCAGGAAGTGAGTCTTCCACTCATTAAACGACCTTTGCTGGTCACCTTCAGACGTGCTTGATCTTCATTCCGCTGCTCAAGCTCAACAGCAACAAGAGGATGAAAGACTAAAACCCAAGAAGAAGAAGAAGAAGAAGAGGAGGAGGAGGAGGAGGAAGCGCAGCCGATGGAGCTGCTGCTTGTCTCCAACCAATGTCCCTCCGCAAGGTTACCGGCCACCGGCCTTCCACCTGCCAAACTCTCCCTCCCTCCCGCGCCATCCTGTGCCGGTGGGCTACTTGTTTGGGTCCCTTTTGCCCGCCGGATCGAACCGAACCCCCCCGCGGCTCGGCTTCCCTCGGCTCGGCGCTGCAGGTGCACCGGAACCGAGACAAACGGCGCATCTGATGTCCGAGAAAAACGGAGGCGAGTGGGGGGAGGGAGGAGGGGGGAGAACAGCGAGTGCTGATCGGTGAAAATGTTATGGCAGCTCATCCACTGACACAGGACACGCAGGGATGGATGCGCACAAACACACACACACACACACACACACACACACACACACACACACACACACACACACACACACACACACACACACACATCTCCTAATGTCATAACGTTTGTCTGCATGCAGGTTGTTGTGTTCTGCTCTACTGTATGGCCAGTTCTGACAACTGTAAAAAAAAAAAAAAAAGAAAAAAAGGCCTATGATGAAGAACATTAGGCCGAGCACATTCTGCAAGTCCGTCCGACATGCTACTAATGAGCAACACATCCTCCCTCCATTAACACAAGGCGCCCCGGGGTAAATAACAGTCACGCACGCAGCCACGCACGGACTCTCCGACTCACCGTGCAGGCCGAGCTCAAGGACATCAGCATCAGTGTTCGGGCGGGGAGGCAGAATCCCCGTTAATCTGCGTGTGTGCGTGGAGCGGAGAATGTCCCGAACCGGATGAGAGGATACAGCGCAGGGTGGGGGGGGAGAGAGAGAGAGAGAGAGAGAGAGAGAGAGAGAGAGAGAGAGAGAGAGAGAGAGAGAGAGAGAGAGAGAGAGAGAGTGCGGGGCGAGGGCAGGAAGGATGCAGGGATGCGGCAGCTCGGGTCCCCCTGGAGTCCGAAGGAGCGGAGGGATGAAAGACGACACGGCGGCGGTGCTGATGAATATTCCGCTCCGCGCAGTCACCCGGTGGACGGTCGGCGGAGTTCTGCGGCGGTTTCAGGAGAGAGAGACGCCGAGGACGACAGAGAGAGATGAAAAGAGAGGGAGGGAGAGCAAGAGAGAGAGAGAGAGAGGGCGGGAGAGGATGCGCCGGGCTGAGGGTTTAAACACCTCCGTGGTGGGGAGGGGAGAAGGGCCGGTTCGTGCGTCCGGGTGAAACTCGCTGCTTCCTCCGGCTGTGACCGCTGCGAATTCGGTGGAGTTTTAGGGCCGCTGGGAGAAAAAGAAAAGAGGGAAAGAAAAGAAGCGCCGCGGCGAGAGGAGAAGCTCCTGCGACATTTTTGGAGGAGGAGGAGGAGGAGCCGCTGCTGCTGCTCGCGCGCAGGAGAGTCGGTCGCAGCATCCGCGGGTACGGCAAGCAAACTGGTCATAAAATACTCAGGCTGTCAAACCCACATCATGGATGGATGGATGGCAGTGGCGACACCAGAAATGTTTATAGGGGCAAAGAACATAGATTATCTCCCTTTAGTAGTGACAGGCTCTCAGGAACATGTCAAATAATTTAGTGTCTTAGAAATATATATAATTGAAAGCAGACCAAAAGCATTTGATTATCAAAATTCCCACTTTTGTGTCTTCAAAGAAAAAAAAAGTGGTGGAATTTTTTTTTTAAATAATTATTTTATTTTGAGATTTTGGTCCATATGGACATGATTACATCAAATATCTCCTTCTCTGTTGGCGATCTGGTGACTTTGGAGCCCATCGGAATGCAGTAAACTTCTTCACATGTTAAAGAAACCAGTTTGACTTGATCTGAGTCAAAATTGCACAGCTTCATGATACTGTACACACTGTTGTCATAAAGGGATGGATGGACACTTTCAGCAGCAACACTCAGGTCGGCTGTGGCAAAGTGAATGATACAAAGGGGTCCTAAAATGTGTCAAAAAGCCTTTCCTCACACTGTCCCCAGCCTGAATCATTAATAAAAGGCACAACAGGTTTGTACTTTCATGTTGTTTACAGCAAACTCTAACTCTGCCATCTGAAAGTCACACCTGAACTTTTGACTCATCGGACCAGGCAACGTTTTCACCAGTCTGTTGTCTTCAAGCATTGCTGAGCTTGTGTGAATCGTACCTTCCTTGTTTCCTGTTCTGAGCCCAAAGGAGTGTTTCATGCATTCCCATCAGCAATGCATGAAACACCATGCATTGCTGATGGGAATGCATGGTGTTTCATGCATTCCCATCAGCAAGGTGTTTTCCTTCCTCCACTGGATATGCTCTAAGAGATTCCCAGTAGCTCACTTGTCAGATAACACATTCACAGTCACTTAAACCTTCCTGTTTCCCCATTTTTGATGCTTTGAGTTCATCAAATGTGTTAAGTTTCTGCAATGTGACTGGCTCTGCCTCTGTTTCTTTTTTTCTAGCACAAGTGTACAGGTGTAAATGAAAAAGTGGCCACCTTGTATAATTGTTTGTGATTCCAGAATCTGGGAATAACCAAAAGCTTTTAACTAAAACTAATCTCTGGACAATGATATTTCACCAAAGTGACTGTTAATTTATAGACACTGCTGGAAACCTTAGCATTTTATCAAATACATGTAAAATACAATAAGAAGAAAGAAGAGGAAGAGCTACTTATTACTAATTTACTTTTATTTGACTATTTTCTTCCTGGAATTTTGATACAAGTAAGGCAAATAAAATTACATCAGGGGAACAAAATGCTAATGCTAAAATAAACATGCGATTTGTGAAATATACACAACTTAATGCTCCATAATGTTACATAGTTTAGTCTTCTTAGTTGCTTCTAAGTGCTTTTCTTTGACCAACAGTTTCTCCAAGTCCAGCCTGTAAAGACTTTGCCTTTGAGGATTTCTGTGGTGCCTAACAATGAAGTTTCAAAATCACTGTAGACCAAAAATCAGGAAAATAATAAAAGTCTACATCTGGGAAAATAAACTGAAGAATAAACCAGAAACAAAGCGTGAGTTCTGTTCTTAAATCGACAGCTCCTTTATTCACTTGACCAGCTCCAAGATGGCCGACAGAGACAAGCTGGTGCAACTCGCTGCAATAAACGCTTGTTTTTATGGCCATAATGAAGTCGCTTTTTACATGTTTTCCTTCCTTTTACTCTTTGTTCTGACTGTGTGACCAATAAACTCCATATTTACACTGATTGTAAAAAAGCTGCTAACATTTGTAGAAGACTTTCTTTATTTTATGATGTGTTATTAACGTCACTATTATTGCCAGTCGGGGTCAGGTTATAGCCTGAAATTGTTGTTGAAAATTTTACAGATCACATCAATGAAACTTTTCCAAATGACAAAAAAAAACTTTTTACAAGTTTAATTGTAAATACATAAATGATTTTGAAAATACACTTTGTTCATTCAATTTCAGGACGGGACACAAAATGTTTACTCTTTAGTCTACTTTTGAAAACACAGTGCCTTCTTATTTTTGATCTGCAATACCAATATTTACTGGTTTGTCTAACAGGACCTTAAAGGCTTTACAATAGGTAGATATCTAACACTATTTTATCACTTATTTCTGCTTCAAACTGCAGTAAATTACATGTTACAATTGCCTGCCATAAAGAACAAGCCTGGTCCAAATCATCCCCTCCTATAAATTGCGTGATGACCACAACACCTGAGTTTTTTTGCAGAAAATCTTGAAATGTATAAAATAAGTTCGGTAAAAAAAAATTAAATATATATTTGAATTTCTAAATATTTTTGGGAGCTGTAATCAATACAAGGAGGTGGTTTATTGATAATATGTCAAAGATGTATGTATACCCAATCAAAGATGTACATATACAATTCTAAATTTAAGAAAATGCTATTCAGAGTTCATTTTCCCATTGTTAAATCTTTTTGGATGTTTTTTGATATGTTGACGTGAGTGATACAAATGAATTGAGACGCCTCCTCTTTGTGTTGACAAAAATGTCCTATAGAAACTTTATGCTAACCCTTTGGTCAGTACAAAGGAAAGCATGAATTTGTAATTATAAAAAGAAATCCTCTCCTTAACACATTCAATTTTTTCCTTTGCTGTGTTGATAAGGCAAACTTCACTTCACAGAAAACAGTCCTGTGGTCATTGTGGTTCTGTCCCTCATTTTCCAACACTAAACTTGAATTTTGTCAGGTTTAGTTTAATTAATCTCGTCACGCTTGTTGCTTAGATCTGAAATTCTACAAATATTTAACTTTCTAATACATTCCCTGGTTTACGTTTGATCTCTTATGCAAACCGTGTCCTATTGGGCTAAACATCAGCCCATTTATTAAAATTAGTCTGAAGATCGGAAACATTTAAATGAGAAAAGGGAGCAAAAAAAAAAAAAAAATCCAGAGAAGGAATCTGTAAGGGAGCAAATATTTTCACAGCTCTGTCTTGTGTTTTTCACTCTTGAAGTGGTTTAATCACAAAAGAGAATTGTAAATTATTTGTTGTGGGGGAGTTTTTGTACATTTTTCTTTAAATATACTGTATTTAACAAGGAAAAAGAGCCATGGGCATTTAAAATTTCAGTTAGGGTCGGGGTGGGGGGTTCTGGTCCAGATGCCAAGAGCTCAAGATAAAACTGGAGGACAAACACGAACATTTGCAAATAAAACCCAAAAGGTCAATAATGCCTTCATACAGATGAAGGCAGATTGTCAGAAAATGTACTCACAAAATTTTCAAACTCAAATATAAACAAAAAAGTACTTCAAAGCTGCAGTATGTAACTTTTATTAAAAAAAAACTGATTTTTTTTTTGACATATTTGTTGAAACTTACACCCAGGTGTCAATTTAATATCAGCCTAACATAATAACGTTTCCCAAATCTCAAACTACATTTTTTTTAAATCTGTGTCCAGAGTAACTAGTTCAGATGAGGTATAAGTATATACAATTTTATTATCATATTAAGCGCAGTATTTTTTTTCTTTTCTTTTAATCCTCTAAAATCAACTCTTTCATTTCAAGCTGAATTATTAAACTGTGAATCAGACACCATCTCGTTAGCCACCTGTCCATGCCACACGGTGGCAGTGACTGGACATCCAAATTAGCACAACAGCTAGATCATTTTGTCACATTCAATTCCCCCGTCCCCTCCCAGAACAGGCTGTGCAGCCCTGGGCAGAAAGCCACACTGCTTATTTGAAAAACAGCAGTAAGAGGCATGTAAATAAATAGATGAATGAAATAAAATGCTAGGATGATGAAATACATTGTAAAAACAAAACATTCAAAAGCTAGACATTTTCAAAGTACTGAAAATGTTCAACTAAATCTTTGGCTTTATAAAATGTTGCTACAATTCTAATTAGATCTGGATCCAAGGAGTGTTTCTTTTAATCACTGTACTTTTTTAAATTTCTGACTGCAAGAAAAATATTTCACAATAGGTTTCCACTTATAGATATGAAATGTAGCCTCCATAACAACAGGATTAGCAGGGCATAAATTGATTGCAAAAAAGGAGAGAGATGATTTCAAAGGTACAAGTATTTAATACTTTGTGTATAAATGCACAAAGTGTCTAAAAGGTGATGTAGTCATTGACTCCACCTCTGTTCAGTGTCCAAACCATTTGTACCCCTGTGGTTATGGGAAACGTGTCGGCCAGTTGCAGAAGCGGCAGCAGCAGAAAAAATGGCTGCCGGCCTCTGCTGTTCACTGATAGAGCCAGAGGTGCAACAACCTGGCATTTTCCAGTATTCCCTGTGAACATCGTGAGGATCAGGGTCTCTCCACACAGATAGCGAATCACAGAGAGAGAGAGATCCTGCAAACATCCTCCACTCCGCCAAGTTACCCCCTCACCAACTCCTCCTCCCCCTCCGCTTCCCCGCCGACCCCACTGACTGTCAGAAGTACTTAAATAGTGAGTCTGTGTGAGGAACAGGAGGAGAAATTTATTTATAGATAAATCAGACAAACTTATTAATAGATGTCTTCTACACTAGAGCAAGATGGGCTGCAGACTCGCTCGCCCGTCCAGATGCTGACGCACACACACACATGGTGATGAAAAGCTTTGTTGCTGATTTTATCTTTCTCTGCTCTTATCTTCAACTCTTACTCTTCATCTCCCACAGGCAAATACAGGAAAAAAGAAAAAGAAAGAAAGAAACTTTCTCTAATCCCGATCGCTGAATGTTGAACACAGATTTGCAAAAGCACCTATTTTCTTCTGAGGTCAGTCTTTTTGCTTGAAGTCAAAACTCTGCGAATTAAGTTCACAAAGATCAGTAAATGAGATGAAGGCTGCGGAGGAGCCAGACAGCGAGGTGATTCTCCTGCTGCCACAAATGACTAAATGACATGAGTATCGAACTGAGACGATCAGAGACGACTGCAGTGCTGAGGGTGGAGTTCAGGGCTGTTCCTGACTCACTTCATCCTGCTACACCAGACCCAGCCACCCCGACAGCCGTCAAATGGCTTCAGTTATTATTTTAGTCCAGGGAGCATCAATGATATTACACACTGAATCAATGAAACCTAACAGCAGAACTCATATGCAGATAGTCTCCCAGCCTCTCTGCTTTGATCCTCTAAATCAAATCCAGGTTTTATCAAGTCACCTAATTAGTTATAAAGGTATAAATCAAGTATTGCAAGTCACTTAATAAAATGATCACAATCTGACAAGACATCTCTTGTGACACAGTTGACTATTTGCAACAAGACATTTGATGGTTCTGTGATCACATCCCAAAATCTTAGCAGTTTCAAAAAATGCTGGATCCTTCTGAGAGACCTTTGGTCATTTTTCTTTACTTTCAGTCTGTTAAAAACTCAGTTTTTGGTTCATTTTGCCAAAACAAAAGAAGCTGATCACTTGGTGATTTAGGAGGATTTAGCACTGAGGGGGAACATCTGTTTGTAACTGGGATACAATCACAATGGTGCATAAATGGAAACAACTAAAAGACCATTTGATCATTTGAGAACATGTTGGGTAACTCTGAACTACTTTTAAATGGATGTTAGAAACCATTTCCTTTGTAACATGGACAAAAAAGAATATTTCACAGACCATGTTGGAGCCTACTAAGAATTAGATACATTTATTTATTGCTAAATTAATTTTCACAGATTTAAAGGTAGATCCATTTATTTATGTATCTATTGATTTATTTGTTTCACTTAGACCCTCCTCGTCAGTCAGCCTCTTGCGGTGATTAACAGGCAGAAGCAGCTGTTGGAGCTGATCTGATTGTTTGGTGAAGGAATGAGGAGTGAAATGGTTTTTGTACCGCAAATTGTTTTATTTGAAGTCAACTCGGAGATTTTTTTTTGGTATTTTTGTCAGTAAACTCCTTTGAAACAGGAAGAGTCTCCGCGAGTGCTTTTATTAGTTTTGAGTGAGTCGAAAACCTCCTCCTGAGGAACTACTCAGGCATGTTTGTTTTCTGGAATTTTTTGGATGCAAGAGTGGCCATTACAGACCAGATGTCTAAAGATTGTTTTCAAAAAGCCTGCAGATTCTGCAAATTTATCATTTAAGATTTGAGTTTAACCTACATGCTGTTTTTTCTGCACTGAACTGTTTTTATTCTTTTGTTCTGTCCACTTTCTGCCATGACAGCTTAAACTTCCCTCTTGTGGGAGTAAGAAAAGATTACCTTACCTCATCTTATCGTCTCTCGTCTTATCTTTAATCACACAAGCCTTTATGTGTACAGTATTAGAAATACATTAAAAGATACAAGTAAACAATTCAATTCCTCTTTAAATAAGAAGATAGACATTTTATTTCCTAGAAAGCAGCGAGAACATTCCTTTAGTGAACACTTGGTCATTTGGAGTAAAAGGTTCTTCTGACGTCAACATGTGAAAAGTTCAGACAGATCTGGAGATTATTTATTGGATCAACCGACTGATAGTAGCAAAAGGTGCTTTATAGGAGACTTTCTTTGTTCGTTTTTACAGAATTTGAACCAGGTGAGACTCAAACTACACCACTTCAAGAGTTTTGAGTGGAGCACATTTACAGACAGAAATGGTGGTGAGGTTTAGCAAAATGCATATATATATTTTTTTGTCAATTATTGCTCTGAATATGTTTTAGCAAATCGTCTGAGTTAGCAATCGATCACTAAATAAGTGAACGATTATTTCAAAAATCATCCCAGTTAATCGTTTTGGCCCTCATCAGTATATCAAACTGACCTCAATGACTCATAAACAAATAAATACTTTCAAAGACACTTTCTCAGATGTTTTTTTCTTCATTTTTACAGACACTTAAAGTTCAGGTTGATGATCTGTTCCACCTGAAGACTCCTCCATCCTTTTTTCATCTTCATGTTTACATGGACAATAAAACATGAGTGCAGCTCTTTCTGCCCATCCCCTCAAATCTAACACACACACACACACACACACACACATCTGAGTTCAACCCATTGTCCATTATGCATTAGGCGCTTATACTGTTTACAAGTGCTCAGCTGATGTCTAATCAGTCTGAAGGCTGCTGAGCTTTTATCAGTTCAAGGACGCTCTCCTCTCAGACTGCAGGCCTGATGTAACGTTAACATCCCAAACTGTCATTTTGATATAAACACACAAGCACGTGCCTATGCAGGCAGATGCTTGTATGTGTGTGTGTGTGTGTGTGTGTGTGGTGTGTGTGTGTGTGTGTGTGCGACCTTCTGACTTCCCCTCCAGCCCAGAGTAAAAGGCTGAAGTGATGTGTAAGCAGATCAGAGGCACGCAGAGGAGAGGCGATCGGAGCGGGATGAAGGGTGTCGAAGTGTGATATGAAGATAAGCTCCTCTTCCTCTTTCTTCCTTCATCCATCCATCCGTCCGTTCATCCGTCCGCGTTAGCGCTCCTCTTCCTCTCTCCTCTGACTCCTTCCCAGCTGATGGTTAATTCATGGAGTCTGACTGAACACGCGCCCTCTCCATTATTAATATAACATTAGGGAGACAAGGGAAAGGAGGCAGGAGGAGGAAGGGGAGAGGAAAGAAATGTGGAAGACACAGAGAGAGGGACAGATGGCAACATAAGAAAGAGAGGAAAGAAGCGAAGGTATCAGTCAAAGGAGATGGAGAGACGAGGGGAAAAAATAGAGCAGGAGAGGACTGGAGCAAATGAAGTGAGAGTCAGGCAGATTTTTTTTTTCCTCCTTAGAGGAGGGGGGGAAATAAGAAGGGGGGGAAATAAACTGGAAGAATCAAGACGGGGAATATTGTGCGACATGTGAAGAACAGGGAACACACACAACGCTTCTTGTCCCGGGTAGAGACAGGAGAGGGAGTGTAGGGGGGTAGAAGGGGCTCACATGTGTCACAACTGATCATGTGACATCTTCATCCTGGACTAAACAGACACACAGACCTGCCTGCACACACCTAAAAGTAGCCCAGCACTCCACCGCTAAAAATATCACTTCTTACAAGCTTGTTGCGATAAGAAGAAGGAAATGAAGACGGACTTTAATAGCATTCACTCTCAGCAGAGTCACAGAGGAGCCTGGTACAGTAGAAGCAGACGGATCGGATCCATCCATATCTCACTGCAACAACATGTCAGGACCTTGACATGAACTGTTACGGATCAGACATGCAAAAGTCATCTGAGATGAGAAGCATGCTGCGTCGGGAGTAAATACATACAACTGATATTTACAGTATTGAAAGGAAATCAGACTAAACGTTTCCTTTTTACATCAGTTAGGATCACCAGAATCTGGAGCCGTTTGCTCTTTGTCAAAATAATAGGCTGATTTTGAATCTTTTTTACTTTCTTCCAACTGAGAAGTTTTCATATATTCGTTTAGTATTTGCCACAGTTGTTTCATAAACAACTATGTCCAGCCCTGTGGGACCTTGGAGATCAGTGGTTTCCTTTCACAAGCGTCTCATGATAGTTTGCTGTGATTCCAGTCGTTAATCCAGACAGAACTGGTGGAAGTGAATCAGGTTTGTAAATCAAGTCGCCTTCACGAGTCTTTTCAGCTCCGTCCACACAGAGCTGTGAGGCTCATATCAGGACTTAGCCACGGTGGAACAATCCTGGTGCTGTGCTTCAGGGTCATTATTCATTCAGAAGACCCGTTTGAGACTGAGCATTAACTTTCATGCTGATGTCTTTCTTTTTCTTTTTTCCATTGTTTTGTTCTTCAGTCAGTAATAAATATGAATAGTTCATAAAGCAAGTAAAAGAAATAGATGTTGCCTCAGTATTTCTGCATGACGTTTTTTCAATGCAACATCATCTGCTTTGTGAAGTCCAGCAGTTCCTCCTGCGACAAAACACACCTCTCTAAGTCACAGTTGGGATGGGGTCTGACGATTGGACAGGGACCTTATTTTTCCTCCAAATGTAGCAGTTTTGTTATTTTCTGAACACTCAACTAAAGTGTATCAGAAGGCTGTTTACTGGATTTTCACATTACTTAAGAAAGAATGGATTCTTCCTCTGAGCGGTTTTTCAGTATGTCTGTTTGCATATATTGATGTGCCTCTAGTGAGATCGTAGCCATCATGTGATAATATAAACTTAAACTTCTATATTTGAAGAAAATAACATTCATCAGTAAAGTAAGGTAGCACAGTTACTTGGTTATCCTATAAAATGGTTATTACTATCCCTGTAATAAATGAATAAATTCTAAATATTGAAGCGGAAAAGCAGAGCAATTGAAGCATTTATTGCACCCCTCATTTAGACTTATTAATAATACATGGTCTCAGAATTAATTCTGGATTTCAAACATATGAATCCATTTTGGTTTGTATTTGGTGGAAAAAATATTTGCAAAAGCAGACATGTTGTGATGCAGCTCAACAATAAAAACCCACCTTCATTCACAATTCAATTTTATTTATTCTGTTACTACAAACCAATGTGCCAATAATTACACAGAGAGGTCTAGGACTTCTCAAATTCCCACTGTAGTATCTGAAGTACAACCTGTCTCATGTTGTGCAGACACCCAAAAGTGAGACATGTCTCCCCTCAGTGGCAGACAGCGGTACTGCAGGTACGATTTTCTCAGCTCCACAGGGTAACTGGGGCAAAAAACAAAGTCCTCTCTGCCTCAGATGCACACATATTCAAACGCACCTGAACCCCAGCCTTCCACGGCACAGATCAGAGGATGTTCACGTTTTTCCAGCACCGACACCAACAGAACTTCCAACGTGGATCTCCAGCCCATCGCTTTGTCCTTCAGATACACTTGGCCTCCATGTCATACAGCCGGAGAAGGTCTGAGATCACAGCGTTGATGTCTGCTTTGGTCACGTCCTCACACAGCACCTACACACAAGTACAGACACACAGCGCAGACTGTTCAGCTCCACACCTGGCCTCACTGAACAGGAGGGACATCAAAGGTGCACACGCCATTTGAAACGACCCAGATTCGGCGGCCTTCAGGGACGGAGCAGGAGGTCTGCACCGAAACAGACTTTTCTCCGTTTCAATCGGAATCGGATGACTTGCTAAATAAAATCTGTGACAAAAGAGATCTCATTTAGGAAGTGGTGTGAATAGAAAACTAGAATTACAACCAGCAATAAATGAATGCCTGACAGTTACATAAGCCATCTGTGCCGTTGAAGGCAGCAGTAATGTAACCCAGCTGAAGAGCGCTAGGAAACAGTCTGCATGACGGCACAAGCATCTCTGGACTGAAACCTCCAAACTCACACATCAATGTAATCATTTTATTACCTACATTTTTATGTTGATGCATTTTATGGACTGCTGTGTTATGGCCCACAATGATCAGAGTGAACTGAAAGTCATATGTATATACAATACAGTCTGAACAATTGCTTTTCATCCAACAGTGTGCCAGTCTGCCTAAACCCACTTTGCTCTTCTAGTTAATTGTAGCGTTTTACTGGGATCGGATGTGAAACACAGTGGTGTGTAATCAGGACATGGAAAGAAAATTAAATAAGGTTTTCTTTTGTTTCTTCTTCCATGTATTTGGATTTATATGACAGAGTATTGTACTGATATGTAAATTTCCCTCTGGGAGTAATAAACTATATTCATTTATTTCAGTTATTTTATCACTAAGTGACTAGTTTTTTTTCCCTCAAAAATAATGAGAAATTAATCTCACATTTTTCAGGGGGGTTTTTAGCAAAAATTTACTTCTCCTTGGTTAATTTTTTTTGTTTTCTTCTATCCACAGTAACCCCAATACTTCAATGTAGAGTTAGCCCTCTGTACTCTGATGCACCTAAATAAAACTCAGTGCCAACAGCTGTCCTACTAGAGTCCAGCTGTGTGTATCTTCATCTGCATAAATCTAGATGTTCTGTTTCTGGCCTCAGAGGTTTGTTAGAGAACAACAAGCGGGTTCTAACATATTCACAGTTAGAACCTTGTCAAAGTACAGACTAAAAGTCACCTGAAAATCTGCAGCAAAACCTGAAAGCAGATGTTCCCAGATGTTGGTTTCCATGAAGAATGGAGAAATATTGAGGTCTTCTGATTGAGCTGGACCTTTAAGACTTGCAGCTGTAGCTGCAGTAAAAGATGGTTCTAGAAAGAAGTACCTTAATACAAATACTCGTCAAGTTTGTTAAAACCAGGTTTTATTTTCCTTCCACTTCACAATATGCACTATTTTGTGTTGGTCTGTCATAAAATGTGGTCCCAACAGAAAAACTTTCAAGCTCTTTGATGCTTTTAAGGCGCTAAAAATAAACTACATTGTGGCACCTAAACATCAAAGCCTGGAGAACAAAGAACAAACTGCTTTCCTCCAGTACTTCTGTATCAACATTTGTACCGACCGGAATATTCCGCATCAGTATTTGCCCGGCTCCAGCAGCTTGTGATAAAATCCAGATCTGGCTGAGAAGCAGACCGACTCCTGGTTGGAGTCTTGCCGGCTTCCTGAAAGCTCTTTCAGTCTTCGTCTGACAGCTTAACTGCCTCTACACATCAGCTTACACTTCAATTAATTTGTACCATGACTGTTTAACGGCTTCCAGCTATCTGACGTTTCAGCTGCCGCCGCTGCTTCCACATGGACTGGTGCTTTGGCTCGTTCCAGCCCACACGCCTCGCAGCCGCCTGAGATCTCAATAACTTTTATGGTTTACAATTTACTGCCTTCCTGAGCTCTTAAAATGACATTCTAAATGCTTTCATCGACTTATGTGTCAGAAAGACACATTCCCATATGTGATGTGAGGAGGTTACAGTCTGATTTGAAGGATTTGTATTCATGTGAGATCTAGGTTTTACTTTTAAATATACAAACAAAACAAAAAATTGAGCAATTGACTGAAATTAGACAATTTTACTCTTCGTAGGACCTAAAGCTCCAATCTTTCATCACATCAGTATAAGTCATAAGTATAAAGACAGAAGAAAAGGGCAACAAGCTCCTAAAAGCAAAGATGCATTTTATTTAGTACATTCAAGCTTATTTCTGGAAAGTTGTTCTGTTTCATCCTGTTCAGGAGTCTGAATGATGCCCGTGTCTTGATAATCTACGTTTAGAGAATGATGCTGTTAGTAATGCTACTAATTCTAATTTAGCTAATCACTAACATTAGATGCTGAAGACTCAACCCTGGAATCAGGTTGTCTTTGTTTTGTAGTATTAGTTAAATCCTGTTAAACTGCAGAGCTGTGTCAGAGCAGCTGCTCTCTGCCTCACACACACAGTGTGACGATGCCTCTGGTCCTGTTATTACTAATGAATACTACTCATAGTGGCAGCATGCTGAAGAAGCTGTTACGGTAATTCTGATTTGATCTTTTTGTAGATTTGTGTTCATCATTTCCTGGTTGAGGTGACAATTATCTAGACAATTATTTCCTCTGGTTTTGGCTGCTGTGCAGCTGCAAGGATATTTGCCCTTTCTTTTCACTTTTGGACAGCTTTTATGATGCATAACCGTAGGAACAAGGCCTTGTTTTCATAAGCTGAATAATACCTGAACTATGAGGAGGAGGTTCCAAACATCTCTTCTATCCATCATAATGATCTACGATCATAACCCGACTCCAAAGTCTCCCTGCTCGACTTTCTAACCAATCGGCCAGATGTAGAGTTAAAGAGGAGCAGCAAAAGCAAATGAACTGGATTAGCAGGACTGCTAATAA
Organism: Micropoecilia bifurca; assembly: GCA_903067075.1. NCBI lineage: Eukaryota > Metazoa > Chordata > Actinopteri > Cyprinodontiformes > Poeciliidae > Micropoecilia > Micropoecilia bifurca. The sequence continues at coordinate 15,059 of CAEGAF010073985.1, read as the reverse complement.
TTGATGTCATCCAGGTCATGTTGCTCATGTTGCAGTGTAATATCTTTGCTGCCCTGATATTGACCTGCTTGCATGTCATACGGCTGCTATGCAGTAATGTTCTTCAGTGAGAGGCTTCTTCATACTTGCTGCGAGACTGACTGCTACTGGAGATCCTTCACCATCCAAAATGACTGAAGATACTTGGATGATGAATTATGACAGCATTTAATTTCCCTTATGATAAGAAAAGTATTTTGGATTCAAACTAAATGTGAATTGAATGACTGATCAAAGAATGCTCTTATAATTATAGTTACTGAAGTTATAACAGATGAATAAATGACCCAACAGCACAACAAATAACAGCAGATGGAAGGCTATACATAAACATAAAACTGGACCAAATTGTTCTCACTTATTATATGGCACACATGGATTTTTCAGGAGTGTACGAAATAAGAAAATATATTATAACATGTCTTACAGAGGAGTAAATGTAGTGATCATTCATTTAGTTGAGTTTTATATGTAGACATACTCTGGGCCATAATCTAGAAATTTTGGTATTAAGTGAGTAAAATGTTCCATTTACTGAGGAAACAGAAAATAATATAATAATAATTTTGTTGTTATCTGTAGTTCTTAAAAAGAAAGTGGAATTGTGGAGAAAATGCATCAGTAGACAGACCCAGAGATCAGAAACTGGAAAATTTCCAATCAAAGCAGTCAGTCCCATTAAATTAGCCTCTTTCTGCCACTCACACACACACACACACACACACACACACACACACACACACACACACACACACACACACACACACACACACACACACGTTCTCACTGTTAACATAAATACACACCTGCCACCACTCCTTCTCTCCAGCGGGCAGCTCCACTCCGTAGCTGTTCAGCGCCAGGTAGAGTGCAGCTACCGCAATGTGTTGCGGTGTGTGGCGGATGCACATGTCTCCATGGTAACAGTCTCTCAGCAATGCCCAGGACGTCTCAGCCACGGGGGTTCGAGACCAAGCGTGCCGGTTCACAAGTGATTTCACAGAAAGTAGGTAGTGGAGCAAATACTGCAGAGAGCGGAAAACACACTTTGCATTAAACACCAAGAAGCAACACAATACACACTGTGTTTTTATCTTTTAACTTGCTTCCACTTCTTTATTCTTTCCTTTGAGATTTTTGTAATCTTTTTGATGAAATAGTTACACACATTGGGGTGTTACATCTCAGCCACTAGATGGCATTGTTTGTCAATTATCACACCACTAGAAACGTATTTTAATCAAAGTATGCAGTTCCCTTTTAACAAGCTTCATTTATATTGAAAGATGTTAAACTTTCATGAATTTTATGCAAACAGAAACATACATCAGTAACAACACGGGGCAATAACAGTGGCTGAAAACTAGATGAGGAAGACAGGGATATGTATATGGATGTTTGCACTCACTCACACCTTGTGAGGATGTTCAAAGGAGACGTGGAAGTTGAGCTGTCGTAGGATGAGGAGTTCACACTGCACCACACTGTCCCTTAGGTCCCAGAACTCCTTATCACATTCGAGAGGAGCACTGCCTTTGTTAAAGTACCTGAGAGACACAAACAGACAGAATGGAAAAGTTTTTCATTTAAATTCAGTTTCAACTTTTTCTCCAGGGAGTCTACAGATTATAGGAAATATCCAGCACTTATATAGTTTCTGGACAGAACAGAAAGTCCTGTAACCTGAAGAGTGTGATAACAAAAGCCTGAAGATGGATGTGTGTTGATAGATGTGTAGACATCCATGTTGATGGATATCTGCACATCAACGCCACAAAGTTGATGTGTGTAGACTTTCTCACAAAGCTCAACTCCATACATTTACTAGCTTATTATACTTTTAAGAACATTTCTAAGTTTTTATGTTTTAGGCTGTTACCTTTAGTTATTGTACGTACCTCATAAAAGTTTTTTTTTATATTTACATAGGTATATATATATACACACACACTAAAAGACAAACTATACAAAGAGAGACCAACCCATACGGGAAAGAGGGGAAGATAAATAACTTTAAAAAAGTATTCCAACTCACATTTAGACATTTCCCTCTTTTCATTAATACATCCTTTTGTTGAAGTTTTAAAGATGAAGGTTATATGTTGCATTAGGCCAGAGGCTGCAACCTGATATACAGGAGGCTCTTAATGGCATAATAATAACAATATTATTATTAATATTAACAACAATAATAACAATATTATTGTAATATTATTAATATATATATCTATTAATATTAATAAATACAATTTATTGCTGTAATAATAAAAATACATTGTTATTAGTATAATACTACTACTAAAAATAATAATAAATATATTTTTAAATATAGATATTTAAAAATTCAGATTTCAGTAGTTTTTTTGCCATTGAATAAGTGCATTGAATTTACAAAACAGAACATTTTTGGAGATCTATTTTTCATCTTTTGGTTCCAAACTGATTTTTATTTCACTATTTTCAACAAATAACATTACACAGAAGAAAGCTATAACCGCAGTGGTTGGAGTGGGCTACAGAACTCCAGTTATCCAGAGTTGATTCTTGTCCTCTGCATCTTTGTTGCATGCCTTCCTGTTGGCATACTTTCAAAATAAAGGCCCCCAGTGCCAAAACATTATTTAAAAATAGAAATAAAACTGTGGTTCTTTAAAAATGACGACAAAATTACTCTAGTAGACCTTTACCTTTTTTTCAAAAGGTCAAACAACCTTGATGTTTGACCTTCAAATGAGTTTCATTTGAATAAACAACAGTGGCTCTTTGGGATTTAAGGATTCCAGAGACGGCATTAGACAAAATTCCCACTCCTTTATCAACAGCCCATATACAGAAGGCTCTGGTTTCAAAGTTATAAAAATTAAAATATGGTAAAGATGCCTCATATATTTCTCACCTGTAACATCTGTACAGACGCCAAGTATTAACTGTTCAACAAAGTTTGATTTCACAGCTCTTTTCCAATCACGCAAATATCGCCTTTGGTCAATATCCGCTCAGGAGTAGGTTTTCAATCTGCCAGTGTATTATTTAATCTTATCCATGTGTATTTATTACCTGTGGCTCACATTGATGATGTCCCGGGTCCGGATGTGTTGCTCCTCCACTTTTCCAGCCAAGTACAAGCAGCTCATGGCCACCAGGTAAGGTTCATAAACACGGGATGTGACTCGCTGGAAGAAACGATGGTACAACACACAGGCCGTTGCCACGGGCACTGAGCGCATACAGAGCTTCACTCCTGAGCAACAACAAGCAGAGAAGGTTAGAAGGTTTTCCATCTCACCTCCTTACATCTGAGTCAGACACATTATGCGTTTCTATGATGATGGACCTGTCTCCATGAACCGGTTCACAAACTGCCATGATCCTGAAGTGGCCTCCCAACACATGTATAACTAAAAAACTAAAAAGCTGCACATTGAATGAATGAGACGCCAACAGAAGGCTTTATTCTGGTCATAACTTAATAATCACTGCTTTAACCTGATTCAGGACAGACACTGGACAAATTAAAGTTGTGTTGTTTTTCCTATGTTTGACCGAGCTTGTGAAGCTATTGGTGCAAAATTCTCACATACATTTGTATTGCAGTATTTTTTAATGTCTGTGTTTAATAAAATAAACTTAAGTCATTTCAGAGCAGTTGCTCTGTATCGGATGATAATAAACCTCATATTTGTATCGGTATCGGAAGTGAAAAAAAGGAGGTCGGTGCATCCATAAAACTGTGACTTTTAAAAGAATAGAATTTCACCCTCTTATTAAGTGGTTATCTTACACTATATTAGCTAAGTTTGCATCTGATTATGCAGAGGGTTAGAGGGTTTTTCCAATAAATTTTCCCCAGATGTATATACCTTATATAAACTAGTTTAAAATCTTTAATGCTGAGCTCTCTCAGATGTAAACTGCATGGTCCTAGATTATGTTAAATGACAAGGGTCAAACCTTGGCCCACCTGTTTCCATTATGAAGCGACACACACGAAAGTGAGTCTTTGTGTCCCACGTGGGTTCCGACCCACGGAGTTCTTGTGCCGCAGCAGATAACCGACAGGACGGGCCATCCATGACACCTGGGCCAGAAAGAGTAGCACCAAACTCAAACTGTCTCTGAGCGCTTAAAGAACAACGTAGGCGTTAAATGTTCCTCTCCGTAAACTCCTCCGCACTTTAAGGCAGCCCCTAAATTAATTTAAACATTTTCAGAGAAGTTGCTCAACGTTTATCTTTTCGTTTAGCTAGCTTTGTTGTCTAGCGCCAACGTTCAATCTGACACCGGAAGAAAAATATATAAGCTTCCGGCCATTTCAAAGGATTTCAGAATAAAAGTAATTTGAAGATTGACCTTTGAACTGCATTATCAAGAATTAAATATAATTAAATACGGAAATTTCCTTTGTGTGACATTACTTGCAGATTTCAATTATCTTGGTTTGGTCGAACAGCAAAGACAAGAAATGCTCCACACTTGACGCTAGAAACTACAGTTTTTCACCGACTAGAATGCGAATATTTTCCATAAGTGTTCATATGAATTGTTCTGAAGATGCGTGCGTTAACATTTATTCATACGTTTATTCTTTCACGAACAATGACAGTTTGTATTTTTCTTATTTTGCGTTAGCTCTGTGAGTTCTCTCGCAACATTGTGGCATCTCGAATACTAAAAGTTTATATGCTACAATATTGTTTTTGTAAGATTTTGTTTGAGATATCTGACGTTTCAAACCTGTTTTCTTAAACGCACAAAGGGCCATCCCTCAAAAACAACACAGAAACATCCTGTAAGAAATGGGGGAAAATACTTCCAAAGTACTTGGATTATTTTTCAGTTATTTCCAGGCAAACATGAACGCGCGTTAAAAGATTCATTTTCAACAACGTCTCTCGACCAAAGAATATGTGAGCCCAATTTTGTGTGGCTAAACTTAAAGTTGTACACATTTTAAACTGACGTTTATTGTTATCTCTCTGACTCAAAGTGCATTTTCAAATTTACTGAGAACCTGTTTGTGTGGTAGTACAAATATAATAACAAAATCTCCCTTGTCCTACATGGTTTCCGTAGTTATTTTTTTCGGCAGGGTTCAGATAAACAGAGTTGCTAAGCGACCAGTCAACAACATAACAGATTCGGACCGTAGTAGATGCAGCAATGTCTTCCAATTTCTCAGCCAACCAGGTAAACTCACTTCGTGAAAAGGGCAAGAAATTACATATTGTTTTTCTAACTTAGTAAAGTATTTTTATTTTATTTTATTTTATTTTTTAAATAACAGTACGAGGGCACCTTCGGATCCAAGAGGCTTCTGAACTGGTCTCCGTCCAAAGACTTTAAGGAGGTATTTATGGGAATCAACAGCTTGCTATGATTATCTGTTAAAATCGTCGCCTTAAATAAAGGCATAGGTCATCTTTTCCTAAAAGTTTTTTTTAATTTTTTTATTTATTTAGCAAAATTGATTTTGGCAAATAAATAAATAAATAAAAGAAAGGAAGAAATTATTTTCGGAAGGTGACGATATTGTGGGTTTCCCTGTTTGCAGCGACCCAGTGCACACGTGGGTCACACCTCCTTCATTGTGAACAGCAGGGGTCATCTGCTCCCAGGGGTCAAGGTCAGCCCACTAAACTACTTACTTGTTCTGTTTCTGTTTGAGACAGTCTCTCTGACTGGAGCATTCTGCGTCTCTAATTTTACAGAAAGGCGTAACCTGGCCAGATGTTAAGGGCACTTGGGATTTACCAACTCGTATCCCAGCCAACCACATCGACCCGACTGCCCGTTCAAAGGATGGCCTCAGGAGACTCAAGTTGTGGGGAATCTACCCACCAGAGAAGGGGAAATCCCAGTCAGACAGAGGCAGCAGGAACACAGATGTTGTTGTCAAGAAGGTCAGGTCCACACAAACAGTTTGATACGTTCACCTCCTTCTTTCAACTCCCTTACTGAAGGATCTCCACAACAGATTATCTGCCTCCATCTTGTCCCTAACGTCACTCCAACCTTATTTGCACATTCTGATTGCTACTCTTTCCTCATCCAGTATTTTGAGGAATTTGAAAATTTTAACAATTTACTAACAATTTTTCTGCAGCCGAAATGAATCACACTGATTCTCATAAATCAAGTCAAACCAAAGTCAATTTTGTATGCTGTGTTAAAAATAAATTAAAATTGATTTTTATGAGATGTTCATAATTTGCTGCTTTTATATTTGTTTTTAATCTATTTATTTTGGTTGTGGGCAAGACACTGTGTCAGAGGGGTAAGGAGTGGTTAACAGGCAAAGTGCAGAGAGGTGTGTTCAGGAACCTTTGGTCTCCATCATGTTTACTCTGACAGATACTGAGGCCTTCAGGCTTCACTCAGATTCACTTTCCCGCCTGTCTCCTCTCTCACTTTCATACACACGACTTTTATCTTGCTTCTACTGGTGGACTTTCACCTTCAGCAGGTTCTCTTCCATCAACGTCCTCTTACCACAGTTCATGTTGTTGCCTGGTAACCTCATAGTCTATTGCATCGTTGAACATTCTGTATCTATTATTGTTCTAAATAAGTGGCTCTATTGCTGCCTCAAGTGTACAAACATTGCATATAAGCTAATTAAATGTGGCTATGATGACTATGCAATTTACAACAGCGGTCCTTATATGGCTAAGGAAGTGGTTCTTAGCCATATCACTGCAAGGGGAGAGTGATACTAAAACAGCAAAGTGCTACCAAACACAATTTTCCCCCTTTTTATTTAAAAAAACAGAGTACATAAAGCAATACATGGACACAAAATTCCCTCTTGTTAGCTAGTAGTCCCTGGGATTGCTTAACAACTTAAACAGTATGTCATAAATTCTACATAAACCTCTGTTGAGGTCACACTGTAAGTGGCGTGTGTTAATCCAGCAAATCTGGAATTTTATGGCAGGAAGAACAGAGTACTGTCTGAACATCAGCACACTTATCTGTGAATATCAGTTTTATCCTTCCTGATGGTAAGTGGCATAACTTACCACCATAAAAGACTGACATTTTTTTTTTCTTTTTACAATATTCCAGACCACAAGACGAATCCATTATTCCAAATTAAAGGCAATAACTAAGTCCTGATTTGCTAAGATGGAAAAAATACAAAAGATAGAAAAAATGATATTTTAAATGATATTTAATGGTTATTAAACTCCAATTAGTGTCTAAAGCTACCCTTATATTATCTCACATGGACTGAATGTTAGCTAGGTGGAGCATTTAGAGCACATGTGTCAAACTCAAGGTTCATGGGAAAAATCCAGCCCACCATAAGTTTATAGTCAAATAAATACAACTTTCACAATTACAATTATGCGTTTAAATATTAAATTATTTTCTCAATCAATTCAATGCCTTTTTTATCTGTATTCCTCCAAATTACATCAATGTGAAAAGATGTCCTGTAATAATAAGTATTACACAACAAACTCCTTATATCATCGGCACCACCAGACGTTTGCTTTAATGCTAATTAGGTTCAACTTTAGATTTACTTTTTTATTTCTGACCAGGAGAAGATATATTTGAGATCTGGTTGGTCTAATTATTACAACAAATCCATTAGAAATCCATAAAAATACTCCATCCATCCATCCATTTTCTTTGCACCCTTGTCCCTTAGAGGGGTCGGGAGGGTTGCTGGTGCCAATCTGCAGCTGACGTTCCGGGCGAGAGGCGGGGTTTGCCCTGGACAGGTCGCCAGTCTGTCGCAGGGCAAACAGACTGGCGCAAAATACTCAACAATAACAAATTGATGGATTGTAGCAGTTTTCATGTTTAAGATTTCTTTATGTGTGTCCAGGCCCAGTGGTCCCAGGTGCCTTAATAATGGGGCTTTTTATCTTTTCCTGGTAGATGTTTCATCTTTCATTCAAAAAGTTTTCTAAGCCCCAGTTTGACCCAGAATATGTAACTTACCACATGCAGGAAGTAAAAATTCTAACAGGTCAAGTTCTGCCAGTAGAGTCACTGATCCTTTTGTTGTGACTGTGAGTCATTCAGGTTGTTCTCACCTCGGAGTTGTTTACCAACCCAAGCAACATGAGGCGTTTCGGTCCCAATTCAGGTCTGAATGGTTCCGAAACTGCCCTGGGGAGTATAATACAGATGTTCTCTCTCTTCTGTTCGTGACAATACTGTACACAGTAATTGGAGAGTAACTGGGATACATTTGAGCTGAGATCTGAGGTTCACTAGACAACTTCTATAGTCGTCAGAGATTGTGAAAGGACTCGGTGTTCACCCTATCAGCTATAGGATCACAGACTGCAGGGTTTTCCACAACAACTTAAGCCACATTTGGATGGAAACATAACTATTGATTGTGATATTAAAAAAAAGTGCTTGTGGGCCTGAATTTCACAGCGGTTAGTAATGTAAACAGTCCCATCTGTGTTGCAGTAGGTTTGTCTTTTGCTGCAAATATTTGCATTGTGTCCTTCAAATGAGTCTTGCATCCCATTTCATAAAGGGCCGGTCACAGCTAAGTTCTCTCTGCAAACATCCTCTTAGTTGCAGGCCTTGCATGGGCTGATGCAGGAAAAAGCTGAGGTTTTCATTAAGTCGTCAACACAGAAAATATTTTTGGAAAACCTGGTATGTCACACATAAATGAGGGTGTCAGAAATCTCAGTCAAAGCTTCTCAAATTGATGATATTTTCACTCAGAATTAATTAAAGGCTCTCTGATGTCTTTGACCATCGTTTTGGGAATGCTGCAGCATATCCAAGTTTTTGGAGTGTGTAGCTACAGAGATAAGTGAAATGGTAAAAAATAAACTTTTTGAACATCATTTGTATTGGTGCTGTTTCCCCCCAGATAAAGGAATAAAAGGTAAATAACTAGAGCTGATTAACAGACTATACTCTTCTTAAGTTTCCCTTGTGTTCTGCGAAACTGGATTGGTTGTTTTGTTCTCTACCTGTTCTACTTTAAAAATAAATACGTGTTAAAACAAAAAAGGCCTGTAGCAGAATCATGTACAATCAGGGTTTTTTTTGGTTTCAGTTTCTTACTTTAAAATCTGTTTTCTAATCTTAAAAAAAACTCTGCTCTCATGTGGTGCCCTAATTTATTTTCACAACTGGACATCTTCAGGCTTAAAGTTCCTTTTTAAAAAAAAAAAATAAATAAATTGCGTTTTGTTTGCCTAAATAGCAGGCCGTCGATATCAGCAAAACATTTTGACAATATTTCTTCAGTAATGACTTGAAGGAAATCCATTTCTAACGTATCTTCTGTAGAAGCAGATTGTTCACATTTTAACTGAGAGAGAAAAGCGAATCACAACAGGCTCTCTTTTGTTCTTCTTTCCAATTAACAGGAGCCCCAGTCGAGTAATTAAGTCACCTTGGAGAGCCTTGGGAATAAACAACTTCCATTTTTCCTTTGGGAAATCAATACCAATATAGGATGTGAAGTGCTAAATGTGGTGTTTTCTGGTGATACTTTAGATTCTTCCCCTGAATCCTATATAAATAAAATGGGGATTTGCTCAATAATGTGAAAAAAATATGTAAAAACAAACAAAACAAGGAAGCAAATGGCAACAAATGCATGTTTTAACAAAAGCAATTCCCGTTAGATATGGCCTACAGAGCATAAAAAGCAAGTCAGAAATCTGAAATTCACACAAACCTCAAACACTGTGGTTTCTCGATGTTCTGTGAGTAAAAGAAGAACAACTCTTGAATCATAGTGCAAATTTTAAATAATTGTTTGATTTCCACTACTTTTACTTTTAGAAAGACAAACAGCCACTATGACTTAAGGAAAACATCCTAGAACTTTCCCAAGACGACACTGTAATGTTTGTCATCACTGGCATTACATAATAATCATTCAGAAGCACAGGCAGAAACTGAGTTATTGTCTCCAGGCTTGCAGCTAAAAATAAGTTAGTTCATTGATTCTTGGTTCTGCCTTTAAAAAGTTAGGAAAAGGTTCACAATGTTACAGCTACACACAGAGTCCTACTGCGTGAAGCAACTTTATTTGGGTTTTTATTTGGGTTTTGTCTGAGTGAAGTTCTCTCCAAAAATAATTCAAAGCTAACAAAATTGGTGTCAAATGTTTGTGCTATGTTTGTGCAGCAAATTTTGTTTTCTTTATTCTGTTATCATTAATAGCATTAATAAATGTTTAAAGAGGTCATGAAAGGTTAGCTAACCTTACCACCTCCTTCAAATAAAACAAGGTCAAAGGTCAACCTTTTGATGTTTGAACTTTAATCAATCAATCAATCAAATTTTATTTGTATAGCACATTTCAACAGCAAGGCATTTCAAAGTGCTTTACATTATTAAAATAAAAACATCACGTGACATTGAATAAACAGTGAGAAAAAGAATAAATTATTTTTTCATTAATATCTTCAAAGCAAACACAGCACATTTCATCAGCACAAACCAGCACCAACATAGCAGAGCTGATTGACACCAATTGTGTTTGATTTTGTGTAATTGAGGGGGATGGGCTTGACCCCTGGTGACCTCTGGAAACGTTATTTTTTTTTAACAATATCTTTAAAAAGACACACAAACAAAAATGTTTCCTGCACAAACATTGCAAACAACAGACACCAATTTCATTTGATTTAGGTCATGTGGAGCTGGAGGTTGACCTTTTGACCTTTAAACTTTTGTAAATGTCTCCAAAGCAAAAGCAGCACAAATACTTTTGCTTTTTTGCTGAAGACCAACTAAAATGTTTGACACAAATTTTGATTGATCTGAAGAACATGAATTGAATTTGAATCTCCGTCCCTGGAACATGACAAAGAGAGAAACAACAGTAAAGTCTGGACAGGTCACCAGTCCTTAGCAGATACAGTTGTCTACTTTTAGGCTATTGTTTTGGCTTCTAATCAAGCTAGTTGCTACTGCTAACAATGACAATAATGCAAATTATTTTTCTGGGAAGTCGAACCTTCAGGCTGTTATGCCAGAACTGAACCTGTTTTACTTCCACGTCATCAAACCTGTTGACTGGCTGCTTTGGATATAAACACTAGTAGGAATACAATCTGATAACAATGTATTTGTCTCTATGTTGTGTCTTCAAACATTAAAGGTTATAAGTAGACATTGTACAGTAAATAGCTGCTCAGCAATCTCCAACTTTCCCTGTCGGATTTCCAACATCAGGACATTTCTCCTCATATTTCCACCTGGGATCTTGGTCAAACTGAACTGCCATAAAGGTTAACACAGACTCTGATTCTTTGCTGAAGTCTTCTCCCAGACGGCAAATTAAGAAATATACATAAAATGATTATAGGAGAACCCATGTATATAATGAATCTGAAAAATTATGTAAATATAGAAAATACACTGTAAAAAATGATGGCAAAATGCAATAATTTTTCTACTGGCTTTTACCGGTATCTTTTTTTTCAGATAAAAGCCAGTAAATTGGCAAACACTATTTTATTGACTCTCATATCTGAGCAAATAAGAGCAGCAGTGAAACTGTAAAACTAGGAAACCATAAGGGCTTAACTTTGTTTTTTAATAATAATATACAAAAAACTCTCTTTCAGACCAGTGAGGATGCACCCCCGCCTGCTGCTGACCCGTCTAAAGAAGCTGAAGTCCGGTCGGAGCCTCAGAGCTGCTCCATCGCTGGGAGTGTAAGCCAGGGCTCACAGAGACCTGAGCTTGAATCTGCTGCTCAACAAGACCTTCAAGCCACAGAGAACGACAAGCCAATGAGTGCAATGGAAGAGAGACAGGCTTCGATAAGTACAGTTGGCAGTGAAACCCAAGAGATACCGGAGTCCATATTGGGAACACCACACAGAATCATAAGGTACAGCACGGCAACTGAAATGAATAAAGAGTAGCATTAGAAACACGGCTTTCAGGGAGTCAGAGTAAAACTTGTTGCAGACTATAGGGGCATTTGGAGTCCAATACTTTTGGGAATATGTGATAATACTGTACCTGACTTAATCTGTTTGCAGTTTTTCTCTTTCTCTCTCTCTCTTTTTCAAATAAAGTGTGATTATTAATACATTTTGGTACCTAAAATCTAAACAAACTTCAACAAATGTTTGATGGTTTCTAAAAAATCTGAACTGTCACTTTAAAGGGGGGCACTATGAAAAATCATGTTTTGGGTTTTACATCATATTATAATGTTATTCCCTCATCAACAACATGCTTGGAGTGTTCTTTGGTTCTTTCATGCATGATTGTGAAATCCTCGAATCTCCCCTGGCAACCATTTCGGGGTGCCTAACTGCTTGCTCATACAAAGCACCACCTATTTAACCAAAGCTCCTCCCCAGAGCTGGGGTCTCCAGCCGAGCTTTGGCCCCACAGAAACACAGGAGGAGCAGCCCCCCAGACCACAGTGGCTGCACAATTTGAACTATCCTTTTAAGTTCAATTGTCTGAGAAAAATGTAAAAGAATAAATAAATAAAGATAACAGAAGCTGTTCAATAATTTTACTAGTAACAAACACATTTGAAGCAAATGAACAGACTTGCATGATTTGGATAGAAGTCACGGTCCCGGCTCTGTGTGTCTCATTGTTCTGTCAGCTGATCGGTGTTATGAGTTCCAACGTCACTGAACGCCACAGAAGAAAAAGGGATTGTTCTCTCCTCCAACTCATCCACCATGCATATCTCTGGCAGATATGCATGTCAGTTTCAATTTTGATCAAAAGACTTTAAATTTTGATCAAAGATGTTTATATAAATGTAAATAAGCGGCTGTGGAATTCAGGTTAACATGTTAAAGCACCTTAACTGTCACCCTCAAAATGCTTGCATGTAAGTCAATGAATCCATCAGGACGCCGGTGTCATCGTGACAGTTAAAGGATTAAGATGACTTCATAATGTTATAATTTTTTTGCCCCATGCATGCTTCTATTTTCAATTCACTTAGACTGGTTTCATAGTGAGGAGACAAACGCTATTATAGTTGCTCAAAGGAAAGGGATTAGCATGTTGAAACGATGTTAATGGAGAGCTGCAATAATAACAGCTGGATGAGCCAAAGGCCATTTTGTACCTGGTGCACTGTAAACATTCACAGGACACAGCAGGGATTATCAGATTAACTGCTGTGATTGATGGACTTCTGAGATTTTGTCCTATTTTTTTAACCTGCATCAGAGCAAAAACATGTGTTCCAAAAAGTTTATATTGTGTTACTGACTTATAAATGTATCTGTCAGCACTTTTAACCAAATAAATACTTGAGTAAAATGTATTTTTGCTCATGCCAGATTAGGGATTAGCCTTAGGAGTTCTTCTGTTCTTTCACATTTTGAAAACAATTTTAACCGACTGCCACACATGCATGGGCGGATATAAACTTCAGTAAATGGAGATATAATATGGTTTTATATAAAACAGAAAACATTTAAAAAACAGTTTTCAAATAAAGTAATTAAACCGAAAAAATAAAAAATATAACCAAAAATTATAAATGTAGTTTTAAAGTGCTTATTGCACAGAATGTTGTCCCTTTTTCCTTTTCCACTCTTGACACAGGAATACAAGTATGACAAGCTGATGTTAACCTCTTAGGCTGCTGTGCTATCGTTTATAGACTTTACTCAAATCATAGGGAAAATGTGTTATAAGTAAAATAATCTGCCAGTGGAACTAGAACTTTTTCATCAATATTAAATAATTATTTACTTAAAACCAGCTTCAGTATTTTGTTGAAAAGTTACTTTTCGTAATCCAAGTGTTGTGAGATATTTACACTACAAACTAAACCAAAAATACTCGGTAAGATTTTGTTTTGTTGCAGTGTTCTGGCCAGTCAGTGTGCTCTTTCACAAATCATAACCTTCTCTGCATGTAATTTCAAATTAAATTTAAGTCACAGACAAACTGTTTAATGGAACTTCTCCCATCTACTTGAAAGCTGTCAGCAAGGATTGTCACAACTCGGTCACTCTATTTGTCAAAGGATTGTTGGCCAGCAGTCCCCACACCCGTTACAGAAATTTCAGATTGTTTTCATGTGTCGTTTCAAGATGATGTAATGATCTAAAGAGCCATGCTAGAACAGTGTTGCCCCCTGGTACTTTGAAGGAACTCTTAAAGACCCACCTCTAAGGCATCTTGTCTGTACTTCTTAACTTCTTCTACCTCTTGTTGTATATTTCCCTCCATGCCTGTATCCATTTCCACACTGCCACTCCTGTCACCTTTGACCTAGCCTAACAAGTGGTCTTCGTTGTAAGTAACTTGTCAGCTTTTTATTAACCACACTGTTACACTTTTATTTGTAAGCATCATCCACAGTGGGACTTGGAGGGAGGTTCTTGCTTCACTTTAGCCTGGTAAAAAGCAGCCCCTTATTCTACGCCTTGCTTCGGACAGAGGGTCTGGACCCTCGGCTACAAAGAAACAATTGCTTGCTGGAGGCGTGGTCTTTGTTGAAGTTTTAAATGATTGAAACAGATTCTACTAAATCTCTTAAGTTTGGTGGTGGCATACTGTATCAAATGTACTGGCTCAATTGTGAAGAAGAAACACTATGAAGCTTACCAGAAATTAACTGAGCCAACTGGAAAATCAGCAAACTTTTGTCAAACACTGTGTGGAGTAGGGTATAATGTTTAATGTCTTAAGCATTCCTCTCACTGCGCCTTTAACTGTTCAATATTTGGAAGCAAGGTCAACTCTGACTGAATGGCTTTGTTCACTTCTTCCTCCCCTTTTACAAAATGACAACCACAAGCAGATTACAGTTTTAAAATTTTTTACAACTCCTCCTTTTGTTTGCTGATTGGCCCAGATGACATGAATCCTGAGAAATCAAGTTCCATCCATCCATTTTCTTGCACCCTTGTCCCTTGGTGGGGTCGGGAGTTGCTGGTGTCTATCTCCAGCTGGCGTTCCGGGCGAGAGGCGGGGTACGCCCTGGACAGGTCGCCAGTCTGTCGCAGGGCAACACAGAGACACACAGGACAAACAACCATACACACACTCTCACCTAGGGCCAATTTAGA
>CAEGAF010073969.1:0-17485 GCA_903067075.1 Micropoecilia bifurca | reverse complement strand
GAAACTGCTTTAATTTCTGAAGAGTAAATCAAATTAAGAAAAGAGCACAAATATGATTTTAACAGCATTTTTTCAACGAAAAATGAAATGCAAGAGCTGAAAAGATTAACAGGAAGCTTTGGAACATCACAATAAATAAGATATAACATTATATAAAATTAAAAATTATTTCCATTTATAGTGCGTTTATTTCTGATCAAAATAATGACAGTAAAAGATACATAAACTGTACAGTCTGAGAAAAGACAGAAAAAATCCCACCAATTTTTCTGTCATCTTTTGTGTTTTGCAATGTAAATGAGTTTCCAATAAAGTATTTTAAAATGCTCATTATTCCCATTATAAACCAGTTGAATCGTGAGGAAAGACTGTGAGATTGAGTCCAACTCGCTGCTTAAGGACAACATTTCCCATGCTCCCATTGTTTCCTTATCACACACTCAAAGTTGAAGTAGGCTCAGGAAGGCTATAGTTTCTGTCCACCAGCATAGGTTACACCCACTAGACGTTTCTCGGCCTTCAGATCAAATATTTATTCAGAAAAGACCCTGAGATTGTTTTCTTTTCTTTTTTATGCGATCAGTAAAATCGGGAGTTTGCTAAAAGTTTGCTCGTTAGGACATTCCTCCGAGGATTGCAAAAGTGGACGAGGGTGGGGGGAGTTTAACCCAGATTAGTGTCTTTATGCTTTTTCACGTGAAAGAGCCTTTATAAAAAAAGACGACATCTTGAAGGAAACGGTGGTTTGATTGTTGCTGCTTGAAGGAAAAAGAACTGAGGTTGCAGCTAAGTTCACTTTCCAAACATGGGAGCTTATACACTACCGGAGGGATTCTCGGACTTTGACATGTTTGCATTCGGCTCTGCGCTTCTTGTTGGGGGTAAGTTTGCAGCGCAGGATGGAATGTTTGTGCAAGATTTAAAGAGACAGGCACCTAAAAACAAACGTACACGCAAAAGTTAAGAATTTCAAGTACAATGGTTGAAAGGTGGCGTTTTGTGTGGTCAGGAAGTCTGGTGTCTTGATCCCCTTACAATAAACTTCATTTTTAAAAAGAAGATGGTGAAACAGGTTTAGGTTGTGAATGTGTGTCAGCTGTAGAGGTTCAAACTCCTACTGTCAATAGTTTTTATGCTTCTGAGAATGTTCTATTTTCCACAAATACAACATATTTCGTATAAATCCCCAACTATATTTTAAAGAATCAACATTTTGTGCAATTTAATTTTTTGAAGTCCTATCACCTATGTTACCATCAACTGATTTGATGTGCTGGCTCATCCCTGCAAGGCTCTGGTGCCATCAAAAGCTGGCTGTAATTTATAGTTCCACAATTGAAACTATAAATTGTATTGCTACAATTGAAAAAGAATGCAATGTTTATTTTTCAAATTTTAAATGCTGAAATTAATCCTGTTGCAGTCACAACGGATTGCAAGTCAATCGACATCAAATCTAACCAGTAAAATCGCAAATATTTTATATGTATGACATAAGGTTGTATTTTAATGCTTATTGTTTTGATCTATTAAACCTTTTTTGGCTTTGTCGACTTACCAAATTTTGCTTCTGCTTTCTTCCTTATACTCAATTTAAAACAGCTTAATTTATTAAACAAGTGGTTAATAAATGTCCCATGCAGATTGAAAAATCTATTTTTATTTATTTATCATATTCACTGAATGCATTAAAAGTAATCAATCTCGCTATTTTAGCCATAAACTTATCAATCAATAGTACAGTTTTTGATCAACTTTGTTTTGGATTTTAAAATAATCCGAAACAAAAAGTTAGAGAAATGAAATGCACTTTGAGGAAAATGTTGAAATGGTTGCTGACTTAAAACTGAATGCCTAAACACTTTCATATTGTATTATTGAACATTTTAATAAAAAACCCTACCCATTAAAGCTGCCATAGCATTGATTAATACAGAGGTTCCCAAACTGTGGGGTGTTTGGATAAAAAACAAACCAAAACATGAATGCTGTATGCGCTGGGTTTTTACCTTAGAATGGCCAGGTCAGGAGAAAAAGTTTGGGAACCACTGGATTAAATGTATATTTATACCGGTTTCATATTCTTAGTTTGATTATTTGGTGACACGAAAATAATCTGTTTTCCAAGAAATCCTGGCCAAGACTGCCAAGAGCATGGTCTACAGAAGATTAAGAGCAAAACAAAGAAATTAATTAATTAATTAAAAGATTCTGCAGTTAAAACATTTACAGAAAAATTTTTTCCTTCTCAAAACCAGCAAGAACAGTCATAAAAACATTTAGTGACAACAGAACCACTAGGTTCACGTATTTCTGGTGCAGGTTCCAAGAAAATGGAGCAGAAAACTGAAAATATTTATTTCCAAGTTCCAATATAAAGTCTATTTCTGTCCTTTGCGGTTAACCACCATCACGCAATTTTATTTTTCCTAAACCTCTCAAAGAATTTATGGAAAGACTGTGATGATGACTGATGGTGTATGGAACGCTCTGACTTGTTTTCTCCCGCAGCGGTGCTGGGATTCTTCCTCAACGCCGTCAGCATCCTGGCCTTCCTCCGAGTGAAGGAGATGCGAACTCCCAGTAACTTCCTGGTGTTCAACCTGGCCTTGGCCGACATCAGTCTGAATGTAAACGGTCTCACGGCTGCTTATGCCAGCTACCTCAGGTGACAACCCAATGTGGAAGACTTATATTGTTAGGACTTTTCTTCAAACGCAAGGGTACTTTGGTTCTTTACAGAATCTGCTAATATTTGAATACAGGAGCTTATTCTGCTCAAAACAAGTCAGCTTCTGTCTTTTATAATCCAGTCTACAATGCACTTTGCTTGGACTCAAGGTTTCACAAGCAAATCTGCAGGGTTTTAGAAACTGCACAGCGAACATTAACACTTCAATGATGTGGATAAAATAAATAAAAAAATCTCAACAGGTTTTGTTCATCTTAATTTTATTGCAGCACCTATTTATAATTCAAAGATGTCAAATTTTGCCCCAGTGAGAGGTTCTCTTTTTTCGCTCACGCCCAACTTTAACATGGAGTTACTTTATCTTCTTGCAAAAGTGCAAAGGTTGCCCCACATACAGTCAAATCTTTATTTCTTTTAAGTTCATACAATTTAATTTAGTTGTAATAAATCCCAAAGTTTTATGACGCATGTGACGTAATGCAGCCTTTTTTTTTGTGGATCACCAGAGAGGGAGATTTGAACCGATGTTTTAATCTGTTGAGAAATCCTTGTACTGTTCCTGCTGAGCAAAATTATACAGTTACAGAAACTGTGATTCATGTTTCCTCATGCTTTGTAGGTACTGGCCGTTTGGTCAAGAGGGTTGTAATTATCACGCTTTCCAGGGGATGATATCAGTCCTGGCTTCTATCAGCTTCCTGGCTGCAATCGCGTGGGACAGATATCACCAGTACTGCACCAGTAAGTGGGAAAAAATAATTCCATTAAAGTACAACAAGGAGATTTCAAGTTGGATTCCCTTCCTTCCTAATTTGTAAACCTGAGATTAAAAGGTGTCAATGGTGTCTGTGCTAAAGGTTTGACCCCGTTAGTTCACATCTTTAAGATTTTGTACAAATTCAATTCCAGTCCTTAATATCTTCCTGAAGAATGATCACAATTTTTTAGGGAGGAGACTCTGAAGGAATTCATGATATTTAAGGTGTGTTTGTGCTTCAGTTCCTCCTGCATAATAATATGATCATAATAATGATCATTCTACTGTAGAGCTCCACTCGCATTTTAATGTGTCCAGCATGAGTTGCTGCAGTGATTGATTGTAAAGTGATTGTGGTTCTTGAACTACAAAAGGGCGCCGTATAAATAAAGTTTACGTACGTTGCTTACTGAACCAGTTTTGATCCTGGAGTTACCTCACTAAGCCACTAATCCTGCTTTATAGTACAGGCCTTAGTACAAGCCTAAAGATTAGATGTCAGATGATAAAATAAATTAGTCTCAAGCACAGACCTTGGAAGTGAGTGTTTTGTTAGATGATTTCACCCTTAGCTAAGGCATCAATCAATGATTTATGTGTAATCCACAGATGAATTTATTTAATTAATAAAACTAAAAGTCAAAAAATTGTGTTCTTACATTTGACTTGACTAGAGAAATAATTAATATTCACTGCAGTAAGAAAAAAATCAAACTATTTCATTTTATTTGAGTTATAATCAAGCATCTTGCTTGCGTCCAATCTGACTGCCGTCGCAGGACAGAAGCTGTTCTGGAGCACGACGTTGACGATGAGCAGCATCATCTGGATCCTGTCCATCTTCTGGTCTGCCGTTCCGCTCATGGGATGGGGCGTCTATGACTTTGAGCCAATGAGGACGTGCTGCACACTTGACTACACTAGAGGAGACAGGTAGAGTTACAGAAAATTACAGAATACACTGAGACTAACGCTCCGGTCGACAGAATGAATTATTCTCTATAAATTCCCTGTATTTTAAGCCATAAACCCTTTTTTTTGTTCATTCTGACAGGGACTACATTACCTACATGCTTACTTTGACGGTGCTCTACCTGACTTTCCCAGCTGTCACCATATCTTCTTGTTATGATTCCATCTACAAACACTTCAAGAAGATCCATCATCACAGGGTAAATATGCAGCATTGAATTATGACAGAGACAAATATAGGTGGAAGAAAGAATAATAATAAATGTGCAAAAAGAGATTCAAAGTTTTCCAATATGATTATGATTATATGCTTTATATTTATAGTAGCTGATTAAAGAAGTAAATCACAAAATTTAGTATCTGAAAGGAGAACAGAAGCCTTGAGAGGAAATCCTAACAGGAGATTTGTGAAATGATCTCAACTTGAATACTGTAAGAGTTTTTGATCACATTTCACCCAGTGATGTATATACAAGGAAGCTGAACTTTTTGTGTGCTTAAATTTAACTTGACAGCTGTTAACTGTTCGCTTCAATCATGCAGTAAACGGAAAACTCTCTTCTTTGGCTCTGACATAAAGAATGACTGCTAATGTTACTTAGGCATGCCTCCAAAATACTTTATAGAAGTACCTTATATGGTAATTTTTTTTTTTTACATAAGACGTTATATGAAAGAATCTTAGCAGATTTTTTGTGTATAATTTCTGTTTCACGAGTTACTTCTCTGCTTTCAACGTTCCTTAAATCACATCACTCTGAATTAAGCAGCATGTTACATTGTCCACTTATGTTTCAGTTTAACACCAGTTTGCCTTTGAGAGTATTGCTGTCATGTTGGGGCCCTTATGTCCTCATGTGCATCTATGCCTGCTTTGAGAACGTGAAACTCGTCTCTCCAAAACTGCGAATGGTAAGTTCTCATATCAAAGTCTGCTGTTTCTGTGTCCAGGACTCCTACAGTTTCAATTTCATCATTTCAGATTCAAATTTTTACTTTAAATTTACTCTATTATTTGCTATCTATTTTTGTTTTTAGATAACAAAATAAGTAAAGAGGTCTAGAGACTCAAAATATTTTTCATACTCCATTTACTTTTTCCCTGCTGGATCTTGAGAATATTCATAGATAATTCCACAAGTTTCCAAACTCAGGGTCCTGTGTATCAGCAATGATTTTTTTGTCACTCTAAATACTCACACAATTGTCATCATTTATTTATTTTTTGCAGTTGCTTCCAGTTATTGCAAAAACAAATCCCATCTTCAACGCTCTTCTCTACTCATTTGGAAATGAGTTCTACAGAGGAGGCGTTTGGAACTTCCTGACTGGACAGAAGATTGTTGAGCCAGACGTTAAGAAGTCCAAATAAATAAGACCAATTAACATGTTTCTCAAATCATATAAAACTGTAATTCGCTCTTACGATAGGCTCCGTATACTAGATGTGTGATGGCTGCACACTTGCTCTTCTCTTCTTTAATTAGACAGTAGTGAATCCTCTGGACAGTCTCTCTGTTTGTACTCGGATTCGTGAAACTTAAACATTTTTCTTCACAAAACAACTTGAAATGTTTTCATTGACATTCTACTCAGTAAATGAATGCGGCTGCTGCTGCTGCTGCTTGTGTGCTTTGTTTTAAAGCTGTTCCACCTGCTTATCCAACATCTCTTTAATGAGAGGAAGCAGTTACTGTGTTAAGACTATGCTATTATTAGTCTAATAATTTTGTACACATAGAGTCTGATTGGAGTGTATTCATGAAGGAATAAATACGTATATGTTGTAGAGGTTATTTTACTCTGGAAAGATTTAAAAAAAAAAACAGACTTTAAACTGTGTAAATAGAGCCTTTCCACTCAGTAGAAGCTGAGTGGAAAGGCAAATAATGGGGGGAATAATGACCTGTAACAACTAAAACATAAACCAAGCTAAGTTCAGATTACAATACCAAGAAAACAGTTGAGGGATTTAACTTGAGTTACAGTTGTTTTTTTTACATCCATGGCATTCAGTGGTCATTGATGTCATTGTCTGTCACCAGTTAAATATACTCACTCCATAAATAACCTGCAATGAGGCAAGTCTTAGTTACACTAACCCCGGCGTTCTGACCTTTAGGCTGGCTGTCGGCAGATAAAATCCTCTCAGTCACTGGTTCAGTCTTTTGGAGGACAAGTTGTCTGATGAGCAGCACTAATGCAGCCTTTAAAGTTCAACATAAGGAAAGTGTCAACAGTTAACTGACATCATTTATTTCAGAGTTAAAGTTGCAGCTCTTTCATGTATTTATTTGGGATTTGAAGTTATAGATTAGCACCATGTAGGACATAAGGATGAAGTTGCGCTTTAGAGTAAACTCAATGACAGTAACAGGAATTGGCTGTTAACAGTATTTTTTATATATATACTTTATGCATTCAAACACTAAAGGCAACACTTTGACAAACGCATGTTATGTAGGACTGAGTGTTTAGCTGACTTGGTTAAATACAAACTGTCGGAAAGCTCAACGGTTCAAACTCATAAATCCAAAAATGGCAGCCAGGTGCACAAAAGTTGGTGCTTGCTGCAAGTGAAAAATGTTTATATTGCTGGATGTGCAAGTCATTAAATCAGGGATACGCAACTTCAGGTCAAGGAAATGACACCACAGTGCACATGTAGAAGATATATTCTCACTGTTTGGGTGACGTTGTGGCATTCCACTCATTTTCTAGGAGCTTAGACGTTTAAGTTGAGTGTGACATCAGGCCCAGGTCCATTTTTAGACATTAGAGCCTAAAAATGGCTCTTAAATGTAAATTTTTAGACACTTGGAATTCTAACTTCTGGGTCCATTTAGGAGGTTTTTTGGTCCCCTAAAAGTCAAGAGTTTCCAACAATGAAGTGCAAGGTGGTGCCTAATTCCTGTAGATTTTGACAGCTCCTCGTAATTTCAACAAATCATGCATTTACTACCTTCTGCATTTTTTTTTAATTAACAAATGCAGAAGTAGGATTTCTATCTATACTCCTATTTACCAAATTTGTACCTGGTAGGGTAAACCTATTAAACATCTGTAAGCATGACTGATATTTTTTGGAGTTAAGGAACTTCGGCAAAGCTTTTTCTTTGAAGAAGAGACTGAACTTGTTAGATAATGAGACGCTGACTCAGGAAAACTGCTTGCAGATGTCTCCGCTTCGGATAAACACAAACAAGCCACTCATTAGAATGTAACACATACTCAGAGGAAGAAGATTCTTCCTTAAACTGCAGGTGCCATCTCATTTACCTGGGTTGTTGAAGGATTTCCCAGAAGAATGAAGAATCCAGCGGATCAGCGGTCAATTCCTGGTAAAAGCGGTCCGATTGGCTAATCTCTGATCAGAAATAGGAGGGTGTGTGGAGTCGGGATCTAATTTGGTCAAAGCCTTGGATAGAAAAAGTGGCCACACACTCACAGGAGAAAAGCAAAGCTACTTGCTGCAAACAGATTAAACCTTGTTAAGTTACCAACACATTCTGCTTCAAATTGGGCTTCAACATTTCAGTAGAGTAGGAATACAGACTGACCCACGCCAAAATACGACTGTCAGGGAATGTTGCTTTATTAGCATTAGGGATCACGTTAACATTTTGCCACCTTAAAGCTTTAAACTTAAGTGCATTTTAATTGGATTTCGTTCAACAGACCAGACACAAAGACGTGCGTAATTGTCTCAGAAAGTGGGAGAAAAATGCCACAATATTATAATGTGTCCAGATATGCAAAGCTGGCAGACATATCCGATCGGCCTTGCAGATGGATCCAGATCCAGATACAGAAACACTGGACACAGCAAAACCTTGACACAAATGGACACCGTAAGTTTTATTTTTAAAAAAATGTTGAAAACCACCTGATGTTGAACATGTTTAAGTAAAGAAAGGTAAAATGTTGCAGAAACTTTACACAAAATTGGATTAAAACAGTAATGCAAGATGCATATAATGATAAAAAAAAACAAAAAAACAAACGCGCTGTAGCAAGTTAATTAGACTTGGTCTTAATTGGGTTGGACAAAAACCCAAGTAAGCAGCACACAGCTCAGCTGGAGGCTTGGACTATCCAGCATGGAGAAGTCATGAGGCTCATCAACTAATCAGATGAGATGTGGAGATGCCACACCACACAGCAAAAAGAAAAAAGAAGAAAACATGGACTCTGCCTTTTTATTTCGAATGTTTAAAATCAGCACAATTCAAGGAGGCAACCAAACTTTCATTTTAGGCAAAAACACTCCTGGCTAGAGTTTGTGCAGTCAAAGTTTCCAGCACATACATTTCCTAAGATATACAGATATCATATTTATACATTTACTACTAAGTAGAATAAACTATTGTGGAATTATTTAGAGTACACTGTTAAATGACTTAAATCTGCAACATGTGGTCATTCCAATATGAGCAACTATGAGAAATATTCACTCAAACTGACAGGACTTTTTTTAACAACCTTAAGTTATTAAAAAACTTAAGGTTGAGAGAAACAACTTAAGGTTATTTTTTAACAACCATAAGTTGTTAAAAAACACTATAATACCACTGGAACTTAGAGATATTGATGTGTGATAAGAGGTTGTTTTTGCTTTTCTAAAAACGTCTGCAGGTTCAATGTGTGTGAGAAGCAACATTTGGGGTGTTTGTGGTACGTCAACAAATGTTGCCCAGACCTTTAAAGCAACAACTGATGGGAGTGAGAAACTTCTGGTTTTTGTAACATCCTACAGCACCTTGCTGTGTTATATTTCAAACGCCATCTTAAATTTCCATTTGAACCTTAATGGTAGATCTGACTTTAGGACAAAAAGGTTAATTGCTTATTTTACCTCTAAAATCTGCCATTTTGTTGAATGCTGCATGAAAGGGTTAGAAAAACTTTATTTTCTTTTTGTAAATAGAATCAAATTTTGAAACTCACAGCACATACAAGTCTTCATTCGGTATCACCTCGGCAACAAGCATGATTACTCCTGTGGAGGCTACTTAGAGAAGAAAAAAAGGTCACCGTAAATCCTTTCAACATTACACACGACATGTTACAGGTCAGATTATATCACAACCTAGAAAGAGACACAATAAAGAAAAGTATTGTCTAAATCTCAGTTGTGTGTTATGTAATGCTGTGGGGAGTTGTTCTCTAGCTCTTAAGAGATGGACTGAAAATGCGATTTTAACTCCTCTCAGCAGATTACTTTAAAGATGTCATACATACCATGAGGATTTTTACATGACATATCTTTTAGGGGATTAGACTCCATTTGCATAAAAGAAGATGAATCTTTCCTTTGTTGCATGATACACTTCTTATTCACAATGTCCACATGTTAAGATTATAACACATCATCAGTAATTCATGAGGATTATTCTGCCAGTTGTCTATTTGATTCTGACAATTTAAAATAACGAGTCAGCAGAGATTATCCATAGAGTCACATCTCCGCAAAGCCTTTCATCTGACAGATGTATTAAAAAACAATACAAGGCATAGCTGCAGCATAGGAATTTAATGTAAACGCATAAAAAAACTTAATAAATAAATAAAAAGGTATTTATGTAATGGCTGCTTCAGTGCCAAGCCTCTGTCATTAGTAAAATTGGGCAGTTATTTCCAGTGGCATACTAATCCTCCAGTTGGTGTATTCATGCTGCCTTTTCTACTTCAGATAATCCACTGAATACAGAGAGCAGCGGTCAATATAATCCACTGTTTTAAATGTACTGCAGAGAACAGAGAAATCATGACGGTAAAAGACACACAGCGAAAGGAAGTTTTGGTTTTTTATCATTATTATTATCTTTATTAGCCGCATTATCAGCAAAACTCAGCATTCATTTTTGCTATTTTTATATCTTGAAAACAATTTCTCCACAAAAATCCCCCTCACCCCTGAAAAAAAAAACAGCTGCCATGTGCATTTCAGTATTAGTTTAGTAACATTTTCCTTATTTGCATGTCAGCATCTTGGTAAAAAATGACCTAGGCCATTATTTTAATAACAGGGATTATTTTTTCCTGCCTAAATCATGTTTTGGTGAAAAGGGGGTGACGACTTTTCAAAATAAATCACTTTTTGCACAAAATAAATGACTTATGTGTCATTTATTTTGTGACTATTTTATTGCAGAAATCGAAATACTATTGTAAAGTTCTTGCATTAACGCCTGAGGGCCAGCAGTCACACTGTGTGCTGCCAACTGAAAGGCATTTTTGCTACGAGCAAGTCTTTGCTGCCCTCTTCTGGGAAGATTTAGACAAAGTTCGATCCTGAACAAAATGTGAAACCGAGGGAAATTACAAGAAGTTGAAACGGTTCCACGAACTGATCTTAGAAGCAGAAGAGGTAGGTCCTTCAGAGCTGTGGCTTCTAAACAGTGATGACTTACCTTCTTTTCTGCTCTTTCTTGACTTTGTTCATTTGTTTAAGGCAAAGCAGACAAAGCCCCGGTTGTTCAGATTGACTTATTGAGCTTTATGCTGGTTAAAATGTTATTTTTATTCTCCTTAACGTTCTGGCGTGTTTTATAGCTGTGCTACTGTGAAGCAAAGTGTGATTTTATCCTGTGGAAGGTGCTGTATAAATAAAGTTTAACTCACCTTACAAAGGTAAAGGCAATAGTCAAAGGTGATATCCGTTTTCCTGTGTGTACCTGTTGATAATCACCACCAGGTGGCAGTATTATCTACATAAATACCGAGCTGAACTTTGTGCTAGACTTTCCAATCCTGCCTTTGAGGTACTCTTCATTCCCGCCAATGTATCAGGTGTTATTTTGGAGACGCCTGGTTGTGAGAAATGAATTACACCTAGAGTGTATCCTTAGTTCACCAGAACCCAAATGTTGTCTTCACAGACTAAATCATGTGGGTTAAAGGAAGAAAAGCCACTAACCAAGCAATGTGCCCAGCTAAGCTTGGAAAATCTTGACTTGCTCTTCAGAATTATTAATCTTTTATTTGAATATATAGACTGTGGTTGACTTGGTTTTGTTGTCTAGACTGTCCAGAACCTTGAGGTGCTGAAAACGAAGCAAAGTTGGCTTTTTCTTATATTATTTAATCTTCTTTAAGATCAGTGGTTTCAACTAAGTTGATTTGTATATTTATTTTGGTATATAATTGCAAAAATCGCTGCTGCCAGTATTTGTCACCAGGGTTGGTGTTTTCTGGGTTATGCTCAGTACAGTTTCTCTCCACACAGAGTGTTTTGCATTGCATTCCAATAAAAGTATCAGTTTTGGTCTTATCTGACCACAACGCCTAAGTGACCTGTGCCAAACTGTTTTGTTTTTTGTTTGTTATTTCTACAAAGCCTTTGTTCTTTCCATGTGTTGTGGAACAGATTAGACTATTTGACTAAATGACGCTTGGCTATTTCTTTGATTAATGTCGGATCGATGTCTTATCAATTTCTGAACAATATCACCAGAACATTATTAGTTAAAAGAAAAGATTTAGAACTAGATTATCCATGTCTGTTCATGATGACAAAGTATGTGTGTTTTTTTTATCTAAAAGTGTGTGTATTCCTTATGCAAAAGAAAAAATCTGGGGTATTCTCCATACCAAATGTGCAAAGTGTTATGAAAAAATAGGAGTCTGATTTTAAACTGCACTTAAGAAGCTGTATCAAGTTAATAAGATTTGGAATCTTATTACCTTGATCACAATTTTATTGACATTTCACAAACATATTGGATTTGTTTTTCCGTTCTTGCTAAGATAAAATGACAAGTACTATGGTGGATTTCTGCCACTTGAAAGAAAGAAACACAAGCACATGGTATTTGATTATTGTGTTTTCATAACAGTTTCAACTGTTAAACAAACTATCATGAGACTGAATCTCCTATTTGTGGCTTTGACACTCAAAGTCATGACACTGGACATAATAATGCCTATTTTTGGAAGTGAAAAGCCCAATTTACCACCTAAGATGTAAGACTTAATGTCACAATTTTGAGAGTTGAAGTCATAATCTGTATGTTTTATCTCACATCGCTACACTTAATAGTCAAAATTAAGTTCTAGAGTATCATAAAAGGAAGTTGAAATGTCTAGTTATTCTGTATTATTGGTTTTCAGTGGTATATTTGTGTGTTCCAAGTCATATTTATGACATTCAAACTTATCATTTTCACTTTAGATTTCATGTCATTGACTCTGAAAATGCAAATAATTTACTATGATACATGAATGCAACTATGAATCTCAGAATTATTCATTTGAAAATCAAACTTCTGAATTAATGACAATCAATCTTGCAATGTTGACACTAAGTGTTACATTCAGTCATAACTTTAAATCTGGAATCTGTTACTTTGACAGTCAAAAACATCCGTTTGATGCTCAAAATTACAATTTTACATGTTAGAATTATGAACTTGAAAATGAAAATTGCAACTGAAATTAGAAATAATGGCTATGAAACTCAAGGTTAAATCTCAAATTAAGATCTTTAATCTCACAATTATCACTTATGACACTTGTGGCCAGTTTATGTATTTTGGAAAACAAGCTTCCAAAGAAACAAGAAGTCTGGGGTTTTTTGCCCCCTGTCTTTGCTCCTCTGGTCATCACTTGCTCTCATTGGCTGAAGTGATTGTAGAATTACCATAAAGGAGGCAAGTGGCGAAAGGACCCACTCGGTGGCAAGCCGGTGGTGCGTCACAACTCCTTAAAAAAAACGGGTGGAGATAGAGGTGGGAGAAAAGAGGACTAAAATAGCGCAAAACCTGCGGGTCAATGTCCACCAATGGCCACCAAGTCATTTGTGGTCTCAGAGCGGAGAGAAGAAAAGTGCCACAGGTGATGGAAGACATGAGCTGCTCTGAGCGTCACAGTGTATGAGGGTAGAAGGTAGAGAAATTAATCTCTGTATCGAAAACTTTGCCATGTGAAGAAAGAGGCTGGAAAAAAAGAGAGAAAAAACTCTGCAAAGTTGCAGAAGTTGAATCTGTTTCACCACGTCACTTCTCGGAGATCATGAAAGAGCATCGCATGAGAACAAGTGGAGGAAGCTGAAGAAAGTCATCTCTTTCACCGATGAGGCAGCCAAGTTCCCCTGCGCCTCTCCCTTTACGCACAGGCGAGGCGAGGACGGAGACCAACGCATCAAGACGCTGAAAGATCGGAAGCACAACTATCATTTCTTTTTTTTCTTTTTTTTTTTACTAAGATTCTTAACTTTTTAATAAGAGAAAGAGAGGGGGAGGAAGCTCATCATGGATGGAGAAGGAGGCTCGTTCGGACTGGCCAGATCAGCCGCAGTAAAACTCTCCGAGATGGGCGAGAGGACCAAGCAGCTTGGCTCCGCGATGAAAGACCCTCACCAGCAGAAGCGGATCATACTGGTGATTGTTTGCGTGGCTCTTCTGCTGGACAATATGCTCTACATGGTCATTGTGCCAATTATCCCAGACTATCTTGCTGACCTGGAGAGCGAGCAATCGGAGCACGTCCATTTGGTGCTGCACCCCAACACGTCCTCAGCCAACAGCACAAGTCAAGACAAAAGCAACAAGGACAATTTGGACATCCAGATCGGCGTCCTGTTCGCCTCTAAAGCCATCCTGCAGCTCCTGGTCAACCCACTCTCAGGAACGTTCATAGATCGAGTCGGATACGACATTCCTCTCCTCATCGGTCTAACCGTGATGTTCGTCTCCACCTGCATCTTCGCCTTCGCGGAGAACTACGCGACGCTGTTCGTGGCCAGAAGCCTGCAGGGTCTGGGCTCTGCGTTCGCGGACACCTCCGGCTTCGCGATGATCGCCGACAAGTACACGGAGGAGGCGGAGAGGAGCCGAGCGCTCGGCATCTCCCTGGCGTTCATCTCGTTCGGGAGCCTGGTGGCGCCTCCCTTCGGCGGCGTCCTGTACGAGTTCGCCGGAAAGAGAGTCCCCTTCATCGTGCTCGCCTCTGTCTGCCTGGCTGACGGCTTCCTGCTGCTTACTGTCATCAAGCCCTTCTCCAACAGGACTCGGGAGAACATGCCGGTGGGCACCCCGATATACAGACTCATGATTGACCCCTACATCGCCGTGGTGGCCGGGGCGCTCACCATGGCCAACATCCCGCTGGCCTTCCTGGAGCCGACTATCGCCAACTGGATGGAGACCACCATGCACTCCACCCAGTGGGAGATGGGACTCACCTGGCTGCCGGCCTTCTTCCCCCACATCCTGGGTGTGTACATTACTGTCAAACTGGCCGCGAAGAACCCGCACCTGCAGTGGTTCTACGGGGCTTTGGGGATGGTCATCATAGGGGCCAGTTCATGCACCGTCCCTGCGTGCAAAACTTTCGGGCAGCTCATCGCCCCGCTGTGCGGCATCTGTTTCGGCATTGCGCTGGTGGACACGGCGCTGCTGCCGACGCTCGCGTTCCTGGTCGACGTGCGCCACGTCTCCGTGTACGGCAGCGTCTATGCCATCGCCGATATCTCGTACTCGATCGCTTACGCCATGGGTCCGATAGTGGCCGGCCAGATCGTGCACAACCTCGGCTTCGTCCAGCTGAATCTGGGCATGGGTCTGGTCAACGTGCTTTACGCGCCGGCGCTGCTGCTGCTGCGCAACGTGTGCCAAATGAAACCGTCTTACTCGGAAAGGGATAACCTGTTAGACGAGGCTCCGCAGGGGCTGTACGACACCATCAAGATGGAGGAGGTGAGGGCTAAAAAGAAGGGCTACAGCTCGTCTGGGAATTGCTTGTCGGTGGACGAAAATGGGTTCGATCCCTTCAGAGCGCAACAGTCCGGTCCAGAGTTCACCTAGACATTCCCGGCAGTGAGGAGTTCGATTCTTAGGAAGAGGCAGACAGGTCCTAAACTAGTGATTTCAACTTTTATGTGTGTACAATATAAAACACCCAATCAAGAAAATCATGATTGTGTGAGATGATTGCCAAAGCATCTATTTCTTTCTTTCTCTCTTTTTTCTTTTTCTCTTTGTCTTTCTTTGTCTGTTTCTTTTTTCTTTAACTCCTTCCTTCCTTCTTTTTTCTTTCTTTGCTCCCTTTCTTTCTTCCTTTCTTTTTCCTCATACTGTGACAAAACAAAGTCTACGTGACGTTCGTCAACAGGCGTTTTTGTGAGAGAACTCGTTGAATTTGTGTGTTCTACTGAGTATTATATTAAAAGAATAAATACAATAATTAATGTGTGGGACCAACCAAACTGTAAGCAGCACATTCTCTCCCTCTTTCAGCACAAAAAATAGAGCATTATCTTCTTGTTATAGTTTTGCACATCGAAAGGCCTCCGTAGATTAACGATTTTGTGAATTATTCTCCAGATGCGTTTTATTTTTCTGTGGATATTTGAAGATGAGTTTGTCATGGTAAACGGGATCTGTACATAATGTGGATATATGCACAATGTAAAATTGTTAACACGTTTGTTTGTTTGTTTGTTTGTTTGTTTGCGTGTGTGTGTGTGTGTGTGTGTGTGTGTGTGTGTGTGTGTGTGTGTGTGTGTGTGTGTGTGTGTGTGTGTGTGTGTGGGAAGAAGGGACGGAAACAACAATGTCCTGATGAACAAATGTGTTTATTGGGATGAGCTGTGGTTTAATAAATCTTTGTTTGGATCTGTGTTACAACAGTGGTTTCGTTTTTTATTTCATTGTAGCTCAATAAAAAACGGAAGCTTTCCCAGATAGATAGATAGATAGATAGATAGATAGATAGATAGATAGATAGATAGATAGATAGATAGATAGATAGATAGATGTCCGTCTAGTGAGATTATAAAGTTTCCCAATACATTTTTTAAAATCATAGTAGAACAAAGAGCCACTATTCTACGGATGCGTAATAGAATCAGGAACTAAAATGCCGGAAACACACAGAAACCATTTTATAAATACGAAAGAAATATGCAAATAGACTTCGGACACCTGCAACAAACTAGTTTGCTTTCCACAATAGCCGACTCTTCTCGTTAAAAGCACAACTGCAAAACGTGTCAATTCCAGGAAAGGCACCAGGCTCCCTGTCCGACTCTTGATATGCATCCAGTTTATTATCGGATGTGGATGAGGGTGGGGAGGGGAAGGGGGGACCAGGGGGGGCGGGGGGGGAGATGAGCTGACGGATAATATGTTACGAACTGATTTGGATGGGAGGAGTTTGTTGCCTCAGGGGAGAAGGTGAATACAAACACCTTCAGCATCTTTTCAAGCTGCGCCTTCATGTGGAGCCGCAGCATCGCGGCGAAGCGATGATGCTTTTTTGTTTTTTTTGTGGGTTTTTTTGAGTTGAATGGCGTCTGGGCCACTATGTGAACTTTGTCGCATTCCTCGGACTCCCCGAGTGCTGCAGAAACAAGGTAAGAAGTTTTTATTTTTTTTATTTTTCCCCCCTGCCACTCGTAAAATTTGATTGATTTGAATTTAATTTAATTTAATTTAATTTAATTTAATTGTGTACATATAACAGTACCTTTTCTAAAAGTATTCACTGACCTGTAATCGCGTGTACTTGCGTCCGCTTAAAAACATTCAGAACTTTGAAAAATATTTAGACCGACTTCTGGTATTTGTTCGTTTGTTGAAAAGTCTAAAGTTTCTTCCGTTTTTAACATGTAACACAATTGACACAATCTTCTTTTTCAAGTTTTTCATTTCGGACATCATTCAAACTTCAAATATGTTATTTTCTATCGCAACTATTATTGTGAAGTGTCGGATAATGATTCATCTTTTTTTAAGTGGCCCAATACAAACTTTTCAACTGTATTTTAATTGTTTATTTTATACATTTATATTTCATTACTTTTGTGTGATTTGGTTAAAATAACTTTCTTTGTAAAGTGCCATGTGCTATGTAAAGTTATGCAAATGAATTAAATTGAATTATACATGTTCGTGCTTTATAGACATCAGAATTTCAACTTGTTAAGAACTCCAAAAACATTCTGACTTACTTTAGGAATTTGTTCGTGCATTTAAAAAAAATATATATATACATATATATCGTTTTTTCACTCAGTGAAATAAATTGAAATTAAACTTTTTGTTTGTTGAAAAGTTCACAGG
>CAEGAF010073963.1:0-18708 GCA_903067075.1 Micropoecilia bifurca | reverse complement strand
CTTTTCAGTGACGAGCTTCATGCTTTTATTTTGTGAACCCTGCTGATCTACTTCTGCTTATTTTCTACCCATTGATGGAGGCAGATTGTTGGGTCTTTTACAAACTACACACCAAAAACAACAACAAATTTTGGATAAGCTTTCAAATCACGTGTCCTCTTTCAGAGAAATATTATTGGTTATATTTTTGTTTAGTTTGCAGAGATTTTTTCTCCTTTATTCCCTTTTTTTCCACCACACAGTTGTGAAACCACGCTAACTGAAACCACAGAGCAACAAAGAGAAGTATTTGAAGAAGTGGATATGATCAAATAAATAAATAAATGTTTTAACAGTTTTGCAGTTTTCTGGAAGTTTATTCCAGATTAGTGAAGCATAAAATCTGAATGCGGCTTCTCCATGTTTAGTTCTGGCTCGGGAAGCTGAGTGGTCTCTAATGTCTCTAGTGGTACAACAGGTCTCTAATGTATTTTTGGTTATTCTATTCAGTGATTTATAAACTAGCAAAATTATTTTTACAGTATTTTCTCTGACATACAGAGAGCCAATGCAAGGACTCTAGAACCTAGTTTTGATGTGAATATCAGACCCAGTACTGTTTTATATCAGCTGCAGCTGTCAGACCTTTTAGGCGGAGCTGTGAAGACAGTAATCAGTGATCAGTTCAGCTAAAGATAAACACACGGATGAGTTTCTCAATATCTTGTTTGTTCAATAATTTCACAGGATGACTCCAGTGCAGTCAACAATTACGAATAGCAAGGATAATTAGCAAGATATTTCATTGAGACAGATATTCAATAGAGCTGGAGGTTATCTTACAGGAAGTGGGGGGAGAAACACCTGACAGGGACTGGAACCACATGTGAAGAGGAGGAGAATGGTCCTGGGGAGTGTAAGGTGCATCCACAGCCTTACACTCCCCAGGACCATTCACCTGCAGTAAGCCATCACCTGCTTACTGTAGGTGATGGCTTATGGAGACAGACATTTGTTCTGCTGTTTCATTGGATGGCGGACAGTTAGGTGAGCATTGAGTGGGTGGATTAGAAATGGAGCAGCAAGAAGGCCAAAAAAACGAGACACCAGGAGGGATCCGTAGAACGGTGGACATGGAAACAATCCGGGAGCCTTCTTCTGGAAGGCTGCAAGGAGGAGAGGACATCAAGATGGCTGCTAAGTTCACTAAAATATTTCTTTAGCTAGCTTTTTCTTTCGATTTCTCAGTAAATCCTCTCCTTTAAATACTTCTCCTTAATCAGGTCTGATGAACCCCAGCTGGATGGTCTGTCAAAAACAAACCCCAAAACAAACAAACAAACAAACAAACAAAACAAGAGGCCTTTTTCACCTTCCTCCTGCAAATCAAAGCAGCCCACAAGTCTGCATGCAACAGTCGGGAACATTAGTTCTTTAATTTATGTTCATTGGGTGATGAAAGGCTGACTTTGTAGTTGTTTTTATTACATCTGTTGTCCAAGGTTCAGATCTGAGTCCATCGCTACACAGATATCTAGGCCTGATCACTGGTTTCCAGCTGTAATAGCTGAGCTGTGCTGATTCTTGATCATTCTTCTTTAGGTAAAAACAATGTATTACTTCAGTTTTACTTCTCTTCAGCTGAAGAAGGTCATCCAATCAGTGCTTGAATGGGTAGCCACCTGGTGACATTGTAATGTAGAACTGTGTATTATCTACATAGGAATGGTAACTTATTACCTGTAATAATCTGACTGAGCAAAAAGCATGTAGATGTTATATAGCACCTTTGGAGCCATGTGGGACCTTGAATGTGATTTTGGTCACCTCTAATGAAAGCCACCTATTCCCACGAAGAAGTGCCTGTTCTTTACCTTGTTGAGTACTGTAGCAGACATTCCAACCCAGTCCTTCAGTTGCTTCAATAATGCTGCACTGAGGTCCAACTGTGGTTTTTCCAGGGTCAATATTTATGCAGGCACCATTGAACACTTTGACAACCTCATCTTCCAAACAATGACCAACCACTTGCTGGTTGGTCAAACAATGTTTTCAGGCTAGATGCCTTCAGGCCAGAGGAATGGAAGACCACATGAATGCCTTCCATTTATTGAGCCTGATGTATGGAAGGCTAGAGATTGACCTGTAACTTCGCAATGATGATTTGTCCAGATTGTTTGTTTTTAGCAATGATTGGATTGCTGCTGTTTTCAAAGCTTGGGGAGAAACACCTGATATGAGAGATTAGTTCTTATTTGAAATAGATCAGATGCTGCAGGTGAGATATCGGACAATGTCACATGTCCAAGATTGTGTGAACAATGTCTGGTGGCTTTAAGCACAGGACACTTTTGTATTTTCAATCTAAAAACAGTTTACCTCCCAAACACGCTTGTACGTGAGCTGACAGACTTTACGGAGGCATTTAAAATGCGATTCCCCACTTTGACCAATAGAGGGTACTGTGTTTTTTTTTTTTTTTTTTTTGTTCCATCTTGGAAAGTGTTTCAATTTCATTCTGCAGATTAAGGCAACAAAACATTTACTCTCCACATTGTCATCATTGCTTTCTTTCATATTTCATTCTGTAATTTCACTGAAAGGTTTTCTCGTTTATCCCTAAAATGTTATGACGTCATTGCCTTTTTTATGTCACCTTTTACACCATAGTGTGAAATTCATTTTAATCTGTTTCCATTTGCATTGTTTGAAGACAAAAAAAAAGCAGCACATGAAATTTAATTGTACAGTGTCTGTGTAGTAAAATGCTATAAGACCTGACTGTCATAAAAGTTCCTTGAGTTATAAAAGAGTTCATGATATTATTATAACAAGAATAATAATATGTCACTATTCTTATTAAAATCTTAGGATTATTTAACCAATGTATGGCACATAAGTCTGGAATAGAACCAGGTGTGGCTCTTCTTCACTCAATCCAGGTTATGAAAAGAATACTGAAACAGATGCATCGTGGAATTACTTTTTAAAATGTATTTGTTGACATTTTGAAAATGTTACATAAGGAAGAAAAATAGCAGCTGGTTGTTATCGGACACGTTTTTGATCTCTTTCCGACCTGTTTGAGAACATCGGAACGTCGCAACAGAAAACTCAATTCCCACATCCTTTAATAATGCTTCACATGCACGCGCTGTGTACAAAAACAGCCGCAATTTGTCTGCAATGTATTTACTATATACCAAATGTAAAGATTATAAAGATATTTACGCTTAGATTTGATAATAGAATGTAAAAACTGTTCATTCTGCAGAAAATATATTATGTCACAATGCAGTGGTACCATCCGACTCTTCTTTGGACAGAGTATAACACACAGAAAGTCAACCCCCTCACTCTGATGGGATTGTTACACTTTGTTCCAGAGTCATCTCTTTCAACGTTCTCCTCTGTCTTCTGTTTTCACACTCCTCTTCTCTTCTTTTCCTGTTTCCTTTAAGGTCTCAAGAGTTTCTTGGTAGAACCTCCTGATATCTTCTTCTCAGCATGAGCCCATTTGGATCTGATGTTAACAGAAGACAAAGAAGAAGAAGAATAACATACATTTATATAAACTGAAATGTAATTCGACTGTTGGTTGTGTGTGTGTGTGTGTGTGTGTGTGTGTGTGTGTGTGTGTGTGTGTGTGTGTGTGTGTGTGTGTGTGTGTGTGTGTGCTTGGTTCAAAGTGATATAACCAGGAATAGTTTAGCATCTAAAAAGCTAATGTTTCAATTGTTGTTTTTGTTTGATGAAGACAGAATATTCAGCTGTTTTGGGAGTTTTGTTCTGCCAGGATTTACATGATAACTGATCATATCAACAACCAGGAAGATTATACAACTAACATTTATTATTATTATTATTATTATTATTATTATTACTTTTATTTTATTTTTATCAGAATGCCACTTCCAATATGGGTGATAGTAGTAGTGATTTATTTACAGGCCAGAAGAAAAGAGCAGACAGCAGAAATCGCTGCCAATTTAAATTCAGTCACCTTTTCAGTGACGAGCTTCATGCTTTTATTTTGTGAACCCTGCTGATCTACTTCTGCTTATTTTCTACCCATTGATGCAAGTTGTACAAGATCGATGAAAACACCTCATCTGAGGTTGAGGCTATTCTCAGAACCTAATATTGTCATGCTTGTCTGTTTCAAAAGTTCTGATGTGTGCTTGGGAA
The DNA here is from genome assembly GCA_903067075.1 of Micropoecilia bifurca. NCBI lineage: Eukaryota > Metazoa > Chordata > Actinopteri > Cyprinodontiformes > Poeciliidae > Micropoecilia > Micropoecilia bifurca. Next base: position 14,541 of record CAEGAF010073963.1, on the reverse strand, counting down.
GTCAGCTATGTCCAAGTTTCATTCATCTAGATTTCAATCACATTTAAGCAATGGACCAACACCACAGGATGAAAAAGAGGCCTTCACCATGATCCGACCACCTCCATTCACAGAATTAAGGTTGGCTGACAGGTTTGACTGTGTGCTATGTTAAAATGAATATTGTGTTCATTTGCATAAGCTCTAGGTGAATAACGTGTTCTAAAAAGAAGAGGCACAAGGCCCAATCCTAGGGGAACACCTCTGGTAATTGTGGATGGCTATTCTGAATAGATTCTCCAACACACAACCAGTGACTATGGCTTATTGCTGGTTTCTTCAGACGTGACAAGAAATGGAAAAGACAAAAAATAAATGTGTAACTGGATGCTTACTAAAGCCAAGAGGTGTCTTCTTGTTTGTTCTGGTAGCCCAAGGCAATCATGGAGTTCCTGTTTCTGGTAAGACATTTTGCTTGTTCTTCATCAGGCCTGTAAGAAAAATGTTCAGGGTTAACAGCAAAATCATAGCAAAAGCTATCAGTTGCTGTTCATCCTCATGTCATCAGCCTTTAAAAAACAAATTCCACTTGAACTCTTATCATCTGTGCAAGAACTCGGCTGAAAGCTGCTAATGAATTTGTTGTATAAATACCCAACTAAAATGTAGTGTACTGCTTTGATTTGGCATCCCTCCTGTTATAATGCACGACTTAGCAGGCGGACTCTGCCCTTTCTAATGAATCCTTCACTGCAGCTATGTCTCACCAGGTTGAAATACTCCTCTGAGCATACCTAAAGTCTGACTCGCTGACCCCGTCCTTTGGTTCTCTGAGTTTGGACTGAATTCCAGGCAGGAGAGAGAGTGGCAGCGGCCCTCCCACCCTCTATGAGACTTCTTTGCTGTACGAGCTTTAAAGTAAAGTATTTACTGAAACTCCTGGCCTCGCATGGAAAAATTAAGCTAATAGCTTCTTTTATCTCCACCTGCCAGGAAGTTGTCAATCTCTGTTCGCAGCCCACAAGTAGCTGAATGCCTTTCGTCCTCCCATGTCTTCTTCTATTAACTGCGGTCAAATGAGATACATTCCTCCTGCTTTTTGAAAAATGTTTTTCTTTTAGCAAACAAAGGAAATAAGCGCATTTTTTAAAGGGGATTTCAGCAGCTGCTGGTCATGTCGGAGAAATATTGAATAAAAATAAAAACAATACTAAGGCAAAATTATGTGGACTTGTGGAAAAAAAAACACAGTTGTAGCCGCATCATCACTTTATTTGAGAATGTTTAAAGGAACAACAGTTAGCATTTCAGTGTCTGATGGTAAAATGAACAGCAGGACAGCAAACGTCACAGGTTACTCAGAACAGAATGCTCATATTCTGCACAATTAACACATTTATTTCAAAGCAATAGCTAATTTATCTAGTGCTTATGGTATAGTTATTTCTAATTCAGTTTGAAAAATAGGCAACAGGCGACAGGCGGGGTACACTCTGGACAGATCACCAGTCCATCACAGGGCAACACAGAGACACACAGTACAAATAATCATGCATGCACACACACACACACACACACACACACACACACACACACACACACACACACACACACCAATCAATCAAAATCATATTTTTGTATTGTAGGAGGACGTCGGAGTACCCAGAGAGAACCATTCACAGAGAGAACATGCAAACTCCATGCAGAAAGACCCCTGGGCCATTAATCAAACCCAGAACCTTCTTGCTGGAAGGCAACTGTGCTACCAACTTCTATTACTTCACAGACTGGACAGAACAATGTGTTCTTTTAGTGTGTCGTCTACAGTTACAACGAGAGGGCAGATCAGAGTTTTAGGCACATATATTACTATATTAGCAGGCCACAGAGATACAACAGCAGCAATAAAGAGTGCAGTAAATATTCCTCACCTGTAGAGCTGAGGACAAGACATCTTTAGTAAAGAAGACGTCAGTCCTAACCCATTCTGGTTCTTCCCTTTACTTTTTCTCACAAGGTCCTTGACTCGGCCCCACATGTAGTTTTCACTGAGCTGTACATTAAGACACACAACAGAAATACAGCTGACTTTAAATGTGCTTTAGCTAACCACTGGCCATACAGCTACAGCTTATTCCTAGTCCTAATTCTTCATTAAAATGGACTTTTTCAGCTTTATATCATGTTATAATGTTATTCCCTCATCAACAACACGAAGTAAGAATGCTGCCTTTATTCTTTCATGCATGTTTGAGAAATTCTTTAATTTCCCAACCATTTAGCTGATTTTCACCTTTGATAATGAAGCTCCTCCTCAGAGCTCAGGTTGCTAAGCGTCCAAGCTTCCTCACAGAGCAGCCCTCCCCCATCACTCCCCCACTCAGCTCCTTCAGACTAGCCAGAAGCAATTAGCAAACATCATGGAACTGTGTGCCTGCTGACTGAGCTTGTTATACAAGCTATTTCTCAGTTAAACATTGGTAAAAATGTTGCTAAAGGGTCAATAGAGGCATCTTGTTATGATGACTTCCTGAAGGCGGAGTTTCAGAAGGAGCAGGCGATTTTAAAGAGACAGAGGCCCAATTTCATTATGTCTTAAGTCATAAATGACAATATACCTGTGTGAGATATATATATCAAACATCAAAAACAACATCAAGAGTTCCGCCTGTGATCCGTTTACATGCACACTCACTCGGCTTGTCGGAGGACTCCTCCTTTCTGTGCTGTCTCCATGGAGATGGGGCTCCCTCTCGGAGTAGCTCCTTCGGTTTTGGCTTCTGCTCCATTCTGGGGTGGCTGACAAATCCTCACTATTCATGCCTGAAGTATTAATCACAGATAAGACACTTCTGTTACTGATACTCCTAATTTGTCATCCCATGCCATCGGGGAACATTTCATACAGAAACACTGCAACAAAAAAGAAATGAACAGTCTAACAAATAATAATAATAATAATAATAATAATAATAATAATAATAATAATAATTTACTTGTGTAGTACTTTTGAAGTTTTAGACAAATGTTGAAATATTAAAGCCTTCTGATAAAAGTAAGTGACCTGAGTGAAGTTCCAGAGATCATTAAAGGTCAACCAGCCCCTCCTCCCCCCACCTTCTTCAAATCAAAATTGATGTCAATCAACCTGTCTATGTTTGTGCTGGTTCGTGAAACAAACGTTTTTGACTGTGTTGCTTTGGTTTTGAGATATTAATGACATTTTAAAGGTCATTTTTATTTTGTAAAAGTGTGTGTGAGGGGGGCTGGTTGATGTTTTGACCTTTAAACTTACATTAATATCTTCAAAGTCAAAGCAGCACAAGCAAACACGTCGTTGAGTTGATTGGCACCAATTTTGTCTGATTTGAGGAAGATGGGGGCTGGGCCTGGTTGACCTTTAATGACCTCTGGAAACATTTCTTAATATCTTTAAAATGATAGCGGCACAGACGAAAACCTTTGCTGCACAAACGTTTGACACTATTTTTGTCTGATTTGAAAAAGGTGGGGCAGAGGGCCAACTTCACTCAGTCAGGTAAGTAAGTGTTAACAAATGATTTTAAAAGAAGACCATGAAGAGACCTGTGTAATATCTAGAGGATGGGCATTCCTTCCTCCGCCTGTCACATATCAAGCTCTGGGAGAGTAAAGTGATAGCTAGAGTCATGAATTATGAGCTCTTTTTTACGTGTTACCTGGCCATGTTTCCTCTGAGTGGCGTCGCCCTGAGATGACTCCACTCTGAGATAATCAGGGTGGACTGCAGAAACAACTGTCCGGGTTTTGTTAGAAGCTACTTTGTGTGAGTTGAGAAGGAAGGGATCAGTGTGAAGGATGGAGGCTAAAACATGCAGACATATTCTCCCCCACATTCATGCAGACACAGCTACTCCTAAATCAGTTTCAGTCAAACACGGCATTGGCTGAGATAAAGTAATGGCCTCATTGTGCTACAACAGCAAGCAGCACTCTGCTTATGGCTTTTCATAAACTGGAATCTAGCCAAGAAATATAAATTACACCTTTACTTAAGAATTTCAAAAAGATTCATTATAAAGCAACCAGGTAAAATTCAGTCCAGCCTGCTACATTTGGACTCAGTTGATTACAAAATTTGTAACTAATTAGCAAAAACAACAACAAAAAAGAGTTTAAATGAACTGCATGTCATTGAACAAATTGAACATTTGTTGTGAATTGGCGATACTAAATTATTTGGTGTAAAGTTTATTCCACTGTTTCTGTCTTTACTGTCTGTCATATCAGTTCCTGACCAGGATGTGTTCTCAGGTTACCTTTCCTGGCTGACAGCAGCGGGTGCCGGCTGACCTCCGGGATGGTGGACAGATCAGAGGAAGTTCCACTCGGAGACAGAAAGTCACTTTTCGACTGCCAATTCTGGAAGGCCAACATGGCAGAGCCACAGCTGCAATACCGCTGGAAACATTCCTGTATAAACACAACACACACACACACACGCACATAGTGAGATAGGAAGAATAAGTTAGATTAACTGAGCTTCTCTTGCCTCAGAGCTTGGTAGGTCTCATATGCAAAATAGAACTACTTTGCCTATTTAAGTTTAAAAGTTAGAGGAGCACCAATTTATGAAGCCATCAGGCAGTACTTACATGTGAAGCTAATCTTATCCCCTGATCTTATCTACCTCAGCAAAGTTCTAAATATCAACCACTGTCACCTTCTGCTCTCACATGAGGTGGGGTTGACCGATAGACCACCAGGTCATATCTGCAGTTGTGTCATGTCTGCAGGTCATGTCAATAGTCAAACAACTCAACAACTTCCTTGCTGTATCTCAGGATGACGACATTTCAGAGAAAAATTTTTTGCATCAGAATCCATTAGGCTTTTATGTTGGTAATAGGCGATTGGCCAGAAAACTACAATCAGTGCACCTCTTATCAAAACTATATGCATATTTTCATTTACATGTGATTTAGCATATAGGGAGTGTTGATAAAACTGATTAAAGCTCAACATATTTACATTAAAATTTTTATATAGACATGGGAGTAAAAGAAAAATTTTGTCCAAATCAAAACACAGCTATGTAGAAAGTTAGAGAGAGCTGAGAAGTTATTGAAGTTTATCTTTTATTGAGAATCACTGAAAAAATATACTTTTTTTTTTCTTCTACTAAAGGCTCAGAACCATAAAATTCATCCATCCATTATTCAACATTCAAACTTCATGCATGGAGACCCTGGGCCGGGATTCAAACCCAGCCTGAGAGGAATCAGAGAACATTCACACACCTCCTTGGTCTTGGTCATCCTGCTGTCCCTCTGCAGGCTGCAGACCTGCCTTTGCAGACGAAGGTTTACCTCCTGCAAACGAGCGATTTTTTCGAGCAGCTGGCAGATGTGCTCCAGGTAAACCAAACCTGAGCCCAGATGACTGGATCTCTGTTGTTGGGTCTGCAGAAACAGAATGTGTGCACATCAGACGAGATCTCAGACACCCACAAGAAGACATGAAAGGAGGGGATTGGAAATGGATCGACTGCTCCTGGCCACAGAGTAGTAAACATAGAAGAAGACAGAGTATTTATGGTTTTACAGCAGTCAGGGCCCTTTCACTCCATCCATCTTCACATCTACTCTGACCAGCTTCCCTGACCTTGTTGAAGTATAATACTACCACCTCCATGTCCCACTATGTGTTTTGTTCCGACTTATGTACCGTGGTAGTTATCTGCCACACAGAGCAACACATCTGCTGTAGATCACACTTTTTATAGTCAGACAAAGTGGCTTTTTGGTTGTTTCAAATGAGTTGCTTACCAAATATAACAGGAAAGAAAGGAGTTTTAAGTCTTGTCTTATCGGCTCTTTTGTAATGGCCCGGGCCCAGAAGGGAAAGTAACATTTTTTGCGCCATCAGCTACAGTGAAGCGGAGTGCAGAATTTACAAATTATTTATATCACTATAAATCTGGTCCTACAAGTTTTGAAATTGTTTTTAGGTGAAAAATTAGACCTTTATTTAACCTTTTCCTGTTTGTAATGTTTACCTTCCTTAAGCTTTGTTGTTCTGTTTATATGACTTGTACATATTACTGTAAAAATAGATAAATAATTAAACAAAAACAAAACAATAAAACAAGGTCATGATTCCCAGTTGGTTTTGTGAGTCTGCCATTTTTTTTCTCTAGTTGTAGTTTTGTTTAGTTATGCCAAAGTTGGAAGTAGACAAGCCTAGCGTGTATCAACGCCCTCGATTCGTCACATCGCCCCCTGGTGTCAGAGCCTCTTCAAAGTGTCTGGTTAAACGTTTTTCTCTGGAAGGTGCCCACATCAGTGAGGAAAGTCCAGTTAAGGACGAGCTGCTTCAGCAACCTCCGCCAGTAATTAAACAAAGCATTTTGACATTTCGTATTACAGTGTAAAACGTCAAAATTAGCATAGAAATGTGAAGAGAGAACATAAATAACCTGTTTAGACAGTTTATCAGCAAAATTGTTGCTCCGGGAATGAGTTTCACTTTAAATTAAAAAATAAATTCCTTTTCTCTCGACTTTAAAAAAATCTTCTCTTCATGGTGATCACACCAGCTGAACACTGGCACTCCATGGGATAAGAGGAAATCACGAGCAAATATTTATTCAATTATCAACATTCCTAAATTTGACCCAACAAAAGCAGGATATGAGCTCAGGCTTCCTATGCTGATGGTGCTGAAGCTGGAGTTGTGTTTTGGTAACGTCACTCTTTTCTTTTGATCTACAAATACTTCCTGAATCACAAAGTTCTTAAACAAGACCATCTGCACATGTTGTGTTTTACAATGATGGGGCGCCTTCAAAAGCATTTAAATGTTTGCAAAGGAAGCAGCCCTTCTGTTAAAAAACACTTTATCACGCAGGATCTCATGTCTGATGACAGCCCAGAACCTCTTCTCTGTTCACAAGCAAGTCTGTTTCTCAAGTGAATTTTCACTAATAAACACAAGGTTGAAATTCAGATTCAGATATATGAATCCATCCATCCATCCATCCATCCATCCAGCTTCTGCTTATCAGAGGTCGAGTCATGAGGGAAGACTGGGCCTAAGTAGGGAGGCCCAGTCTTCTCTCTCCCCAGCCACTTCTTCCAGCTCCTCTGGGGGAATCCCAAGGTGTTCCCAGGTCGGTCGAGAGACATAGTCCCTCCAACATGTCCTGGGTCTTCCTCCCAGTGGGACATGCCTGGAACGCCGCACTAGAGAGGCGTCCAGGAGGCATCCTGACCAGATGCCCAAGCCTCAACTGGCTCCTTTCGACATGGAGGAACAGCGGTTCTACTCTGAGTCCCTGATGACCGAGCTTCTCTCTCTAAGGGAGAGCCCCGCCACCACGCGGAGGAAACCCATTTCGGCCGCTTGGATCTGTGACCTCGTTCTTTCATTCATGACCCAAAGCTCATGACCGTAGATGAGGGTCGGAACATAGATCAACCGGTAAATAAAGAGCTTTGCTGTTTGACTCAGCTCTCTTCACCACGACAGATTGGTACGTGGATATGAACACATCCTGCTGGTATCCATCTAGTTATCTAAGTTGTAGAGAAGCCACAGACCATTGTAGTTATTGACAAACAAGCTGCTAGCATAATTCTGACTGGACACCAACTAGAATTAGTCAAGTTCACTTACATTGCTAGGGATTCTGTCATGGACCAGGTTTTATGATATTTTAAAAACATTTAGCAGGGTTTAGAAGTTTAGTAACGTTAAAAATGAACATGATGTATGTATAGTAACTTCTGACCAGGACTGTTTTTCCTGCCAGCAGATAAGGCAAAGTGAGTGCGTGTGGGTCCATAATTTGAGGAGTGTTGGGTCTCCCACCGGTCCTACTCATACTTCCTCAGAGACCACTGACTGACCCACTGCTTGGAACGAGAAATGGCAGTAAGGAGGAGCGCCTTTTCTGTGCAAAATGAGCAATCCCAGTGCAAACAAACAGACACACCCTGCTCTGCTTCCTCAGGCCTCCAGTAATTGCACTGAGTCATGGGGTAGTCGTTGACAGAACCTCTGAGGGGACCACCAGACCCAAAGCTGCAGCTCAGAGATGAGACAGGAAGCAACCAGGATGAAGTAGGACAATAAGTGCTTATCTTAATAAGAAAGATGTTTTTCAAAATGACGAAAACACGCGTAGCACTGCTGGAGATCACAGCACTGATTCACTGAAGCGTCAGTTAGACAACAACGAGGCAATAGTATTACAATATTTTCTCACACTTTGTACCGTAAAGGAAATGCAGTCACAACAGAGCTACTTGGTCAAGGTTTTAAAAGTAAGCAACACGTGCAGAAGTTCAGTGCTGGTGCCGTTGTTTTCAACACGTCTGAAGGATTATTTGCTTCTACTTACAGGCAGAAGTTTCGAAACTAGGAATGTTAATTTCTCACATTATATCAGCAACATTATCTTTGGTAGACACACCAGTAACTCCTGTTTAATAACTATTCCAAAAAATCTAAGTGAAATATTTTTTTGGTCATTCCTCTTCTCTAAAGCCATTTCTTCTTAAAATATCTGCTTTAATCAGAAACATTGGTGTTCAAACTCTTTGCAACATGGGTCAGAATGCTAAAGTTGAAAATAATCAGGGGGCCATATTGCTTTTCTGATATGAAGCGCAAAACAATTCCTTTTTTAAATACTTGTCAATTGATTAAACATGTAATATTTTAATGAAACAAAGTGACAAATGTTTTGTCTTAATAAAAGGTGGACAGTTTCCAAACTTGATTTTATTCCCAGCAACAAAAAGGAAAACTTTCTTAAAATAAAAATTATTAATAGAATAAGTGTAGCCTTTTTTTAAAAGTAAAAAGTTACAGGTTGTAATAAAAATATTTTTATATAATTAAAATACTTTGCGCCTTGCACTTCCTATTATAGAAGAAATTAAATTTGTAAATAATTAAATTCCCGTGCTAAAAATGTTAAAAGGTTCCTGGAGGGTGAAATTTGGAGCGTTCTTAGTGGGCCACAAAAAATACTTTCAAGGGCCACAAATGGTCCCCGGACCACACTTTGGACACCCCTGATCAAAAACAATATGAAAATGTGTATCCTTGTAAAATATGACTCAGTCCTGTCCGGGCCTGTGATGTTTCCATTTAAGATGAGCTGTTGCTATGGGCCTCGGAAATGAAGTCAGGAAGGAAGGAATTCTTGATTTTGCCTGCAGTGTTGTATTGTTTAGCATCCACAATAGCTGCTATAGCCGTGAAAACAAAAACAATTGGGTTGCTAGGTTTTTGGAATTTTTTTTAAAAAAAGCATATTACTAAAATTTCAAATTGTTTTGTTTTTGTGGGCTGGGTGTTCTGGATGTTCCTTCACTGCCGGGAATCAGTTCACAGAAACCTGATTTTTAAGAAATCCAAAGCAGTCATTAAACATTAATTATGCTGCGAAACAGAATGGGCAGAATTTTTTACACACATGAATTCATTTAAATCTGTGGGACTCTTAAATTAATTACTACATTATTTATACTTTATATGTGAATTGTTCTGTAAACAGTTCTTTGTTAAGCTTTTCCAATCTCCTCATAGGCATAACTGTGTTTCAAAAATACAGCCATGGAGAGAGAAGCCCTATTTTATGCTTCATGTTGAACCAACCTAACCTAATTGAACCAACCACATCTGGGCTTTATGTGGGCTCAGTTTGATGAAGCTAGCACAATCACTGACAGTGTTGCTGCTAGTCAGAACGGAGCCCCGCTTGCTCTGGGCCCCCATTTCACAGCTTCTTACCCACTGTGTGATCTCCAGATCAGAGATGAAATAGTTAACACCAACACCCTCATTCTATTTCAGTTGTTCCAAAACAAACTCAAGAGTATAAAGAATATCTGTGGATCCCAGCTGGAAAGTGTCTTCTTTATTCATTAAGGAGGTCAACAAGTCAATAAAAAAGAAAAAGCCTTTAAACTAAGTTCAAACTAACCACAATGAAAATGAATGCCAAGACTGAGATAAACAAGTCAATATGACCACTGTTGCTGCCTGGCAGTGAGAAAAATGAAAACTATGCACTCAGTAATCCATCCAGATTTTCAATTATGAAGCTTTCTGTGGTTTAATAATCCATTGATTCCAATTCTAAGAAATTCTATATGACTAAACACACAGTGGAAAGTGCAGTAACACTTTATTTGAAGGGGTTTGCATATGACTGACATGACACTGTCATAAATATGACACCTGCTATGAAAATGAAGGAATCTTCATTCGGTAAATAATGATACTTTTAATGCAAAGTTGCTTTAAAGGTAACATTAAAAGGCCATTAAAAGTGCCCACTTTGCATTATTTCATAATGTTTTACATTTTAATGCAAAGTTGGCACTTTTAATGGACTTTTAATGTCACCTTTAAAGCAACTTTTCATTAAAACAGTGCTCTGTCTGTGAGAGGAACTGCAGCTTGGAACTTACTTCCTGTTCATTTAAAGTCTGTAACCAGTTTTAGTACGTTCAAAAATCAAACAAAATTCTGGTTATGTCAAAAACAGAGATGTACCCATTTAAAAATGTTTACATTTTTCTGTCTGTATATATTATGTTGTGCTATTTTAAATGATTTCACTTTAATTTTCAGAGTTATTTTTTATAAAAGCCCATCTAGGGACAAGTGCTGCGAATTAGCTGTTGCTATTGCACCATGATGCAAACATGGGATGATGTTTTATTCAGTTTGTCTATGTCAATGTGTGTCTGTCCCTATCAAATAAACTTTAACAATAAAAAGTCTCATTATTTACCAAATGACACTTCAAGACAGCAGTCATAGACATTCATAAAGACTCCTTCATGTTCGTGAAGTCTTATGCACACCCCATCAAATAAAGTGTTACCGAAAGTGCTTGAGTTTCTATTTTACTATTAATTATCTGATGATGAGGGCCACTAAGCATTCTGTACTAATATTTATTTTCATAAGCCCCTCACCCCAACAGCAGCTGTCAAAGGCCGTTGACTCTCCGGTGCCTCCTAGAAGCTATCAAAGAAGCCTTATCTTGGTAAATATGCGAGTAATTTGAGATATTCAACACCTACTGGATACACCAAGATTGGCTGCCAACCTCTGGGCTCGGAAAATAAGGAGGGTTGAGAGGGAAAGGCCTGCCGGTCATCAACAGTATCACTTTGTCAAATCTCCAGTACCTCAGCAAACTCAGTAAACTGCTGCATCACACTCAGCTAACTGGCTCTGTCCGTTTCATTTCGATCGACGTGAAGAGAGGCCTTCAAACTCGGCATTGTTTCAACAGCCTTCGCGACTCAGATGTTCTGCGCCTTCTGTTAATAATCCTTTTCCAATCTGTCCCTCTCTGTGAAACAACAACGGGTATTCATGAGGAAAGTTTGCTCACATTCTTCCCTGTAATAGCTGCTGGTAATGAAAGACGTCCTCACGGCCTTGCTGAGATGTTTTCAGGAACATCAAACAGTTGAACATGACTGTGCAACTTCGACAGCTGCCAGGTGCTGCAGACCCATCCAGAGAGAGCCAGAGAACAGGCATCCCACAGAAAAACATGACATGATGACTCTGAGACCTCTGAGTAAGGAGAGTCGGGCCGTTGTCACACAAGCAGTTCATCCACAACAGCTCCATTTTAGAATATGAAGAGTTCCCATGACCTGGATAGATAGATGGATGGATAAACAAATGTGGGTTTTCTTACCTCACTGAGCTTACAGCATGCGTCCATGTAGTCCTCCAGACTGTCCCTGGTGTCACTTCTCCTTAGCGACTCAGCTTTTATGTTCTCGTCTGTCTCATCCTTACATTGTGCTGGTAAGAATTCGTCTGCAAGCTTTACGCTCTCTGAGCTGTTTTTATCATCTGACGAGATTTTCTCATCACGTCGTTCGGATCGTTCACGAACGTCTTCAGAGGTAAGTCCTGTAGCATCACTTTGGTCCAGTTCCTCACATATGTACAGTTTCACTGTCACAGCTGAAGGGTCAAAGTCCTCTCTGTCTGTGAACATGTCGTCTTGGGAGTCCACTGTTGAATTCGGGCTGGTCTTTAAGCAGTCTGCCTCCTTGGAGTTTTGGTTCTTTGTAACTAGTGCATTAGGGGAGGAGGTAGAGTCGGAGTCCAGGTTACAGGAGTGACAGGAGGACTCTCGGCTGTGGACCGCAAAGCTCTTTTCTGAGCCTGTGGGAGTAGACGGAGAGTTGGCTCCGCTGGGCAGTTCCACTCCAGAGTCCTCGGATTCAAACTTGTACAGCCTGCAGAGATGAGAGTCCAAGAAAATGCCCGGTAGGTATCCAGTGCCAGAATCCAGCCGAGGCTTGTCTTCAGGATGGGAGTTCACCTCCGAGGCCTCACCAGAGTCTGGAGTGTTGTGTTCAGAAACTGATGCTGTGGAGACAGAGTCTTCTGCTGTCCGGAACTTTTCATTAAAGTTGTTTAAGAGCTTCATTTTTGTCAACACAACATCACTGTCCAGAACTGCGTTCCTGTCTCTTTTCCCTGGTAGACAGAGACAGCAAAAAACATTATTTCTGCTCCGGCTCAACAAAACCTCTTCAAATGTGTTCTTCTGTGTTTTCTGTTCTTATGTATTCATTGAAATAACTAAAAAAACACACACAAAAAAATCACAGCGACCATTTATTTGAAGAACGAAGTGACGTATGAACGCGTAGAAAAAACATTTCACAATACACAGAATTCAAGAGTGTTTTATTAAGACAGACAGAGTGAACAGAAACTGCCTCCAAGTTTTGGCCTGTAATATATGGCAGCAGGTTTGCTCAGGTATGGTATGGAGATAGTTTGGATCATGGAAATAAGAGAATGACAATCTGTTATTGTTGATTCCCCGAAGATACCCTGCTGTTCTTTTACCACAAATTCCCGTTTTTTGTTTGGCTCTGGCTCCTTGTGTTTCCCGTATTTTTGTAACTTTGTTTTTTCATCCATTTTTATTTTTAAATTAAATACCAACAGCTACTCAATGCCTCTGCCTGCCACACATCTAGACATTCCTGCCCAAAGCCATCACCTCATCTACAGTAACGATTCAATAAAACATTTCAACATTATATTTCCCTTTGGGGTCAATGAACCATTCTCAAATTTAAGTGAGGCAATGAAAAACAGAAAACAATGAGGGAATCTTCTGTTTTTGTGATGTGGGTGTTCGTACAGGACAAGAGTGACGTTGACCGGACAGAACGTCTGAGCCAAGACGAATGACCGCCAGGCAGAGAAAATATAGCTTTGAGCTCACCATCAGACACAGAGTCATCTATTATCTGTTTTTATAATAGACGGCTCTGCCTCTTATACTCGATGCTGAAATCAAAACTATATTTTCTTTGGATCCTCATAACAAACTCATAGCATAGTCTCTTTCAAAGGTGCGGTCTGAACTAAGTTTCTTTTCTTTCTCTCTCTCTCTTGCTTTGTCTGCCACATGTTGCTCATTCTGTGAAGCCCACAAAACTCCTGTTTCCTGTTTTCGCCCGATGATAGGAAAAAAAAACAGCTGAATGATTGTATTTTAGGTTGGTACTTTAGCAGCTGGATTGTTGTTTTTCTTTTTCTCTTTCCAATGACCTCACTGGTCACATTGTGTGAAGTGTCCAACATGTGTTTGTCTGTACAGCGGGACAAATTAGTGTTTACCATCTGCTGATGGCTGCGCCGTAATGTACAGAGATTAACACGCAACAAAGATAGCAACAGACACAAGACTCCAGAGTTAGAGAGACGTTGCTGTAAAGCTTTCTTTACTCCGGAACAAAAATGTATGTTAGTGCCTTGAAAAAAGGATTCAAAATTCAAAATTGCCGGATAAAAAGAATGAGTTCCTCTTGAAACCAGACAAAGACTTTTGGAGCTTCTTCTGTCTTCCTGACACAAGATTTCAAGACATGTCTGTTCTTGTGAAACCCCAGCAAACCCAGAAGGGGAGCAGGTTGCCTTTAATTACAGGTTGAAGTCATCCGACCAGCCGGGCTGTGTAATCTAACTTCTCTTTATTGTGACACAATCCTCATGTGTCCCTTCAATCCTTTTCGTGCTCATCCCTCGCTAACGGTACACCAGGAGATATTCTGTCCTGTAATCATGAGCACATGCTGACTCAGCTGATTACCAGTCGTGCGTGTTTGACTGAGCTCCACACAACGTATATCATCAGAGACGGTCCCCCCCCCCCACACCCCAACCTGTCCCCCCGACCCGTCCTTAAGCCTGGCTTGTCTGAGAACATCCGTCTGCCGTTTCCCCCCTGAGATTCATTTCACATTCCAGACCGAAACTGGTGGATTCGGCACGGTTTAAGGAGCGGGTGGATTGACCTGTTGTCTCCTGCTGATGCCTCGGGTTCATACTTCATGAGAATAACACTTCAATGATGCCTCCAGGGCTGGAGGTAAAACACACCCTTCGTGCAGGAGCTAAAAGGGGTCCGGAGGAGCTGGGAAAGAACCTGGAACTCAGGCTGGGAATGTTAACCAAGCTATCAGATAAACACCGCAGGTCGAAACAGCATTAAATCATATATAT
>CAEGAF010073959.1:0-12237 GCA_903067075.1 Micropoecilia bifurca | reverse complement strand
ACTTTCATTTTTAAACAGTCACTAGAATAAAAATATATATTCATATCTACATTTTTACAAAATCACAATATCCTTAGTGGGTTATAGAAAACAAACATAGATAAATGAATATAGATGCAAACTGATTTTGGCAAAAAAAAAAAAGTCTGAAATCAGACTGCTAATGTTTTTTAAGAACTCAAATATCGTGTGTAAAACTAAAAATCTTGTTTTAAAATAAAAGGACATCTTCCTTTTAAAATCACAGTTTGCATTTACAACAATGATCAAAATATGTTTGTTTTTTTCCTAAAGGAATATGTGATTTGGGACACAGAGCAATAAGCATCTACAACTCTTCTACTGATTATTTAGAATGTTCAACAGTTAGCAGATGTGGCTAGCTCCAGCTAGCTTCTTCTTCTCTTTGTTTCTGAGTAGTCATCATATCCTTATTCCAGCAATCAACCAGGTGCTGACAGACATAAAATGTTTCTCCTGTTTCTTATAACTAGGTGGACCTGAAGCTTGTGCTAAGGTACAAGTTAATTGTTTATTTTTTGGGGAAGATGTTGTTTGAAAGTTTTTTTTTTTTTTTTTTTTTTTTTTTTACCATAACTTATTGGTTCATTCTGTCTGTGTGGAGATTGGAGACAGCTCTGTATAACCAAATATCTCCAGTGGCCATAACACGACTGTATGTCCTTCCCTCATAGCAGATAGCTAATTTTGTGAAATTTTGTCCAGTCCAGACTCTGGTCCAGCTCAACAGCTTCTTCTTTGTTTTGCTGGTACATTTGAAAAAACTACATGAAGCATTACCACATAGCGCCTCTCGTTGGACAGGTCATCAATCAATGTTGCAATATTCATTTTTTCACTGGTAGAAGAAACATCTACCTGTATTAAACAAGACAATGGAATTAATTACAAATTACTAATTACAACCCATATCAATATATTGATATTGTGAACTTATTGCCGTAGATTGTTTGTTCCATTCCTATTTAAAGTACGGAGAAAGAGATGAAGTGAGTGAAAGAGAGAATCAAGACCTTTGGAAATTGTGCTAAAGTTTGTGAAACAGAGGTGGTAAAATGCATCATGTTTAAGGTGACTGATTTTAATAAGATGGCTTTTACATTAAATCTGGAAACCCAAAAAAATCAATGTAACAAGGCATAATGGGAAAACGTTGTAATTGGCAGACAAAACAACTAAATAGATCGAATCCCAACAAGAATACACTTTCTCTCCTAATGATCTACTGTCCTAGCACCAAGGATTTTCTGTGGGATGGAGGGTCAGATGTCTGCAAAGTCGAAGCCAAAGTGTGAGTTCCTGTCACCCAAGCAATCACTAATGGAAGTCCCAGCAGCCACTCCTTCGCCTCCCCCGCCCTTCAGAGCAAGGGCACTGTTAGCACACGTGTCAAGTTGACAACGGAACAAGAGGGACATTCTGGCAGAGAAAGAGAAAGGGGGAAAGGACTGGCGAACCATTTGCATAGTACTGTGATCCTAATATATACAGGTAGCCAACCTCTGAGGTCAGAGTTCAACATGGTTGCCAGGGCAACTGGGCTTTTCTTCCCATCACTAGCTCGTTAAAGAGCTGCAGGAATAGGAATAGGCTCGCCAACTGTCCTCCTCGAGCTGTGGCCATGTCTGTATATGACCCCACCAAGTAATGAGCACCTCCGCCACGACACCTATGCATCCACACACATGCACGCACAAAACAGCTCACAGCAAGCAGTGTGATCCAGAGTTACACTGAAAACACATGGATCAATGACAAAAAAACAAGGAAGTGTATATAAAAATTGAGATCCAAAAAGCAACACAGCTAAATGTCATTCCTGTACAAACACATAAATACCAAACCAAGCAGCATCAATAAATAAGCTACAATGAAGGCATACATGGATGCACAGTGATTCAACAGCCAATCAGTACATCTCCACCAACACCACAGTAACACAACAGTGTTTTAGTTAACTCAAAAAGTGTTTTTATACAACTCATCTTTAAACCTTAACCACCACCCACCCCCAAACCCACTCAAAATAAATAAATTAATAAGCAAGCTCACTGGGTGAGAGATCCACCTCTGCGCGCCTTTCACGGCATCAATTAGCATGTTTCTGTGCAGCTGAGCGTTTCCTCTGGTGGGCCGAGGTAAATAAGGAGATGGAAATGAGGTCCAGTGCTCTAATCCAGACAGGGTGCAGGTCTCACAGTAATCCCCCCAAGAGCTGCTTGGCCTGGGGCATGCAAAGGGGTAATCCAGCCCCCTGGGACCTCATCCACCAGCCCGCTCAAACACGCACACGCGCACACTCATGAAGAAAAAAACTGGACAGGAAAAGAGAGGAGGCACAAAGCATCCACTTCCTAAAACAGCCAACCTCTCTGTGACACATTCAGAGAACAGTTTTTAAAATTTATGCTGCAAAAGGTCATATTTTTCCGTTAGTGCGAATCTAATGGAAGGACCATTTTTGACAGATTTCCACACCTACAGAAGCAGTTTGTCTGAATAACCCCAGGGACTCTGGAAAAAGAAATGTAAAAATACAAATTCTACAAACTCTGATGATTTTGTTGAAAATATACATCATTGACAATTAACACATGATTACTGCTTGTTTGTGTGTATTGTTTCAAACATCACTTTTCATGGCACCTGGAGATCCTCTTAGAGGTTTGGAAGGTTTTCAAATCAAAGATTTGCTGGTATGTTTTATGTAACATGAAAAACAACACATGCATTCAGTTCTCAATAAAAAAAAAAAAAGTAAAAAGAGCCTCTGATAAAAACCAACATCTTACATGTTATACCAGCTAACATGTAAGACCAATTTAGGGAAAAACTAAAGCAGAAAGGAGAATCTTGATCCAAATAATTAATAATTCAATAGAGGATCTTTAGAAATATGTTTTAAACAACCCAAAATTAAATCTTTTTTACATTACCCATCCAGACCTTGAATCTTTTTTGAGGATTTCTGAACAAATAATTTTGACAGTGCTGTCAAAACTGGCCTTACATTTGAGTTTATAAAATGTTTGGCTTGAAGAGAAGCTGGATTCTGGTGTGATGTGTTGTCAACAGGGTCACACTAACTGGGTTAAAAATCACTGTTAATAGTAGTTTCTTAAGTGTAATATGTTATCACTATTTATGCTGAGGACAAACTTTGAGCTACTCATAAAATGACATAATATGGATACGAGGTTTGCACTGGTTGAAGTGACCCAGTTTAGACTGGAGAAAACGTTAAAATAGCAGATAGTTATAGCTGTAGCTGAATATATAGCTATAGCTGAATAGCAAATAGCTGTCATCTACCAGTGATGTAGCATATTGCTTGATATTATTATTTCCAATACATAATTTAAATTCATAACTGTCATTTAAAATAGGTTCATGATTAAATTAGCTTTAATGACTGCAAGAGAAATTTCTAAAATTGCATTCGATTAACAAGCAAATCTGTAACTGAGATGCCAGGACAAGAAAAGAAAACCATTCATCTCAGGACAAGTTCAATTTGGAAAACAAGTGCATTTTTTTTCAATAGGAAAGAAAATGTCTTCAAATTGATGGATGGCTTACCTCTCCACCATCATGCTTATAAAGTGTTTGTGCTGATGTGCTAAGTATGGATATTACTATAAGTAGTGCTGCACATCATGTCAAAATGTCTATCCATAGGGCATTATTTGCAATGAGTGACATATGGTTTGGACACGTGACAAAAACCACAACAAACTGTTTTTATTGCATGTTATTGGGATGCACTTATCAGTGTGTTCTCTCTGTAGCTCTGCTTGCATGTTTGTATGTATCTCTGATGAACTGGCAATTTGTCCAGAGTGGATCCTGCCTTGGACAAATCATTACTGAAAACAGCACTCCCACCACAACTGTGCAATGATGAAATAAATGTACAGAAGGGGGTGTATAATTATGGCAGAGCAATATCCTACCAACTCTTGGAGTTTATTGAGGTAACTGTTAGTCTTTTTAACTGCAAAGGACCAGTTGAGCAAGTGTATTTGGCAACTTGTTGCTTCTTATCTTAATATGCCAAAGGAGCTAAAACCATAGTTTGATTCTAATATGCAGATAAGCTAAGACACTGAACATTTGTTGTCTAATTTTCTAGGGTTCAAATAAGCCTTTTGACTGTGGGGCGATATCTGCTGAAAAAAGACAAATATTCAAATATTCAACAATACAACATTCACTGCTTTCTTTGTGTGGGTAACTGGTGATTTGTTTTTTTTTTTTGTTTGTTTTTTTGTAATTCAACAAGCTAAACTGACCGTAGGCAGCTGACAGCTGAATCCATCCATTGTGTATAGGAATAGATGTACAGTAGGATTGCCTGCAGGTCAAACCCATAGCAAGGAGTTGATGATGTGGCTAAAGGTTGGTCTGCTCTCTATGCTAGTCAAAATGAGAGGAGAAATGTCCTATAAGGGTGAAAAAGAAACTGCAAGCTGTGGTTCTCACAAGGAAATGATCAGGTCTTTCTGTCAAAGACCGCATGCATGTTCAGCAGCACAATGACTAGTTGTCAACAGACATGCTCATATGGCATGATTTGGGAACAGCATTCAAAACACATGAAGTGCATGTTGCTGATCAACATCAAAAGAATAATTTCTTTTTGCTGGGAATTTACCTCACTCCCTTCCACCTTTAGAGCCCAATTAGTACCTGCAGTGTAATGAGGCTCAACAGCATACTGTTATGCCTAATTACAACAAATGGCATTGAACAGCTGCTTGACATCTGGATGCATGTGATATGAAACCCTGATTGAAGTTCCATGGAGTTGTTGCATGAGGCTGGGTTGCATCAGTGAAACCAAATCACGGGATGTGGAATGCATCACGCTGATTTTTGTCTGACAGGCTACAGATGAGTGACTGAACGCACAGATTTGTCAGCCAACTGAGCTGTGTGTTTGACTTTGTACCTTGCATGATTGTGTGTGTGTCTATGTTTAAGGTCCATTGAGAGGTGGTGTGACTGTGTTGACATGTGTCCAACAGTGTTGCCTGCTCCTGGGCCTCTTGCTCCACACTTCACTGGTTTTGCTCCCCAGAGCCCTATGCATAATGCAGCAGGCCGGGGACTCCACCCTGCATAATAATGTACATGCATGTCTCTGGTGTGTGTACCCTTGTACATACGACAACAACAGGAAAGAAATTGCTGGCATGGTTGTTTGTCATAACAATCTGTGTGTATACGTGTGTGAACAGAAAGCAAGTCATCCACTGAAGCATAAAACTGTGTTTTTCTTCATAGGCCTACAATAAATAACTAACATGTTTTCAATGCGATCATGAAAAATAAGTTCAAATTTCCAGAATTACAGAATCTTTAGAAAAAGACATATACATGGACTCCATCCTATCAGCCATGCTTTGCTTGGATTGTTTTCCCACTAGCTGAAAAATACTCCTAAAGCAACATAAATATCCACTGCCATGCTTTCCAGTGAATGTGTTCAGGAGAGAAGCTCACATATTTAAGAAGTTTGAACTAAACAATGTTGCTTGTAGGAGTGAGGAACATGGAGAGAACTAAGCTAGTTAATAGAGCTCTGTTTTGGGGTGAACAAAAATGATTTCCATTGTATTTTTTAGGGGAAAATTTGGATGTTTCACTGAGAAAGCACCACAGCATTTCCCCTCCACACACTGTGTTTGCTGAGTGTTGCATGTACCTAGGCAGCAAAGATGCTGTTCAAAATTCAGCTTTGTTCCATGTTGCCTTCGGCTTCATGTTATACAGACATACATATACACGTATATTAGCTTAAAACTCAAGACAAAATATTTAAACTGTGTAAACTGCATTCTACAACTTTCAAAATAGCAAACAACAGCTTTTAATAAAATATATTCTTAAAATGAATATGAATTTGGGTTATAGCACATACATCATTTTCTGTCTCTATGGAGATCTAGCAAACCATAAAGGTTTTGCCACTTCATTAGCACAGTGAAAAAAAAAAGTTTTTGAGCCTTCATGTGTGAATGGTGTTTTTAATATTTCTCCACTGGATCAATCCTGGACAGATATAGATGACATCAACCTGTTAGTGAACAGTGCAGAATCTGTAATTTAAAAGGAAAGTTATACTAGAATAGGAAAACATGTCTTTTCTCATCAAGTTCCTTAATTTACTGTTTTACAAATTCCTGCCAGTGTTACATGTGGGACAGTTTTAAGCCAAGCTACTCACTTCCGGGAGAAAATATCTCATGTTCTGAGGGAATCAGAGGACATAACATTTAAATGGACCATATTCAGGACCTACATTGCAGATGCAGCTTCCAGGAGATGTGACCTGAAGGGTATCTGTACTTGTCGTGGTAATAACCAGCACTGGTGGACAATCAGTTCTGGCAGAAGCCATCAGGCTAAAGAAGGAGGCCTTTAGGACTTAGTATGACCTCCTGAAGTAGCTGATAGGTAAGACTACCTTTTTTGGTTTTTGCAAAAGCCAAAACCTGGGAACTGGAGCAATTCAGAGAGGTCATGGAAGGAGACTTTTGGTTGGCCTAATGAAAGTTCTGAAAAAGCATACAGTGACTCAGAAAAGGGAAAATTAAACAAGCAATGTATACTTTAACATGCATGACATGCTGAGTCCATTGGTGGACTGAGTCAGCACCATTGCACTAGTAGACCGGGGAGAGAGCCCCCAGTTTGAAGAAAGAAGACAGCAGAGTGTATTCCAAACCTTGCGGGATCCCCTGCCCTGGGTTTCCATCTACCATCATGCTGGAGGGGTTTGAATGTACCAATGATTCTACGAGACAAACTGTCTGTCTCTTTGTTTGTGTTCCTGGTAGGGTCACCCAAGGCAAAAAGGTCCTAGATGAGGGATCAGACTATGTTCAGCCCAGACACTCCTTACAATGATTGCCACCAAAGCAAACAGTATGTCTTGGCCAGAGGAGGGTCACTGGGACCCTACTCTGAAGCCAGGCATGGAGAAGGGATTTGCTGACAAACGCCTGGTGGCTGAAGGTTCACCTATGGAGCCTCACTGGGCAAAACCCTAAGAGGAGAACTGGGTCCCCCTTCATATAGGCTCTTCGATGAGGGATTTAACATTTTTACACTCTGCAGTCCTTCACATGAGAGGTTTTGAACATCAGTGGTAATACCTGTGGACCCCAATCTCGGTTAGTGTATGTTGTGATCCTCCTCAAGGCCTCCCTCCACCAACCTGTGGGTGGAGGGGATGGTTTAAGCTTCTCGCTATTACGCCATTTTACATTAAAACAGAAATAATCTTTATTACTTTAAGTGGGGACAACCATAATCACACAAAGGGGAAAACAAGTAACTGTATTTATAGCTTATCTAAATGACGTTTCTACTAGGTTTAGGTGCATACTCTATATTTGTGAATTTGTTTTGTATAATTAATTTTATGTCTTTTCAACTCTAATGTTGTGAAAAGTACTTGTTCTCTGTACTGATAGATGTGGTAAGCCTCATCCAAACCTCATTGTTAGTGTAATGGATCCCACAGTAGTTCTTCATTGATCTATTTATCAAATCAAAATATAGTCATAAATTTATTAGTGAGGTTGGAGAAACATCAACAATAAGAATCGTCTTTTGTCATCTGGTCTGCCAACAGATCAGATGACAAAAGACATGGAGTCTTCATTTAGCCTCTCATTTTTGCTTCTAAAGTTCAGTGTTGCTGCTCAACAGTGTCTTTTTATTCTGCGTGCAAAGGAGCACAGTGAATCCTAAAAAAGCCTTCTTCCCAGCTTGAGAAAAACTGAACTGTCATGCCTGATGTACACAACGCTTGTCATTGTATTGATGTGAAATGTTCCACAGACAGAGCTCAAATCAAATGCTTTTTGGTAAAGGGTCAGCAGTGCAGAAGCCAAAGAGTTGAAGGGTATTCCGCTCCACTTGAAGCCATGTTTCAAGTCTGGCTGACATGTCCCCAGTGGAAGACTTGACATCCAAAGTACTAAGCAGGCTGGCAAAGTGCCCATGGCATCCAGTCACCCAGATGGACAATGATCAAAGCTCAGAGACTGTCCTCCATCACCCTGAAGGACACAACTTGTTCTCTGTACTCTTTAACCAACATCCACTCTTCTTATGTACATCAAAACAAAAAAGACAAAAGAAAAAAATCGCACGTTTGAAGCATGTGGAAATTTTAGTCAGAATACCATCATAAGTCTGATATAAAAGCAAAAGTGGGAAAGCAGGCTAGACTGTGCATTTCTGAGATATCAATAATCTGATATTGTCTGAGGCAGGAGGAAGAGACGGAGGGGGAGCAGATCAGAGAGCCATGCGCAGCGAGGGCTCAGTCTGCTGAGGGCAATGCTTCTGGCAAACCCCCTTACCCAGCTCTGACCTGGAGGATGCCCTGATCGCCACATATTCCAGACTCACCGGGCAGTGGTGTGTTGAATACCAACCAGTTACCATTTTCAGCATCAGCAGAGGAACACAATAGAACAGTAAAAGTGGGACTGTGAACACCTCCACTGTGACCATGTGAGGTTCTAAATGCAGGACAGAGAGTTGGGAAGAAGCAAACCTGGATGTTAGGGAGACAAGACTTTTCCCCAACAAGTGCCACCCCTATAGTGTGAGTGATGGGATGCAAACTTGTCTTGACATGTTGAGCAGTTCCTTATAACATGTCATGTCAGTCATTCTGGTTGAGGCCATGGGAGCATCAGTGACAGCTGTGTACCCAGGTGTCTGAGCTTGACTGGTCCCATTATTAACATGACACTGGATGGCTTTAACAAGAAGCAGAGTACGAGCTTTCAGCAGCACTGTGACAAAGCTATGCTCCTACCTTCACACTCCCACCTTTCAAAGCACCAGCAGAACAAGCTGGAGACCTCTGACCTATGAGCTCAGCACTTTCTGAAATGCCACACAGCTCTGGAAACCTCTTGATAAGATTTACTTGTATTTGGATTCAATCACTGTCACTATCAAAATTCAAGATAGATAATAATATTAAGATAAATATCGACAAGCTGACTTACAGTAAAGCCACTGTAGATAGATTTCAAACGTAAAGAAACCCAAACTGTCACTTTGGTCCAGAATAGTGTCTTTGCTTCAAAGCAGTGTCTGCCCGGCCTTCAAAGTTAAATATTCCTTTTTATGTTAAGAAAGTAAATTATTTGCTTCATTCAGACATTCTGTATTTTCTGTACCCATGAAGGTTGCCTTTACTAAATGTAATCCATTTCATTCTTAAGAAATTACATTTCTATTAATAAATTAATTAATTTATTATTTATATTTTTCTTTATCTGCTTAATACTGCTCTGGAACATAGAAGGGCTGGTGCCTATTTCCAGCGATTAACAAGTGAGAGGATGATTACACTTGTTAGACCATGACTGGCAAACATTGACTGGACTACACACAGAACAAAAGACTTTTGGTAAAAACTAAATTCCAGAATTCACTGTATTCTGCATTTGTATCTTAATTTTCCAGGAAGAAGTTTCACAGTGTGATCATGTCACAGCATAGTTAAACATAGATGAAGTCTGCTGAGCTCCAACCCACCTAAAAATGGTTGTAAATGAGGTAATGGCAGAATATTGTTTTGACTGTAACATAGCAAAATTTGAAAAAGTAAAACATTGTAAACACTTTATAAATGTCTGTTGTTAAATAAATAAAACAGAAATGAAGATAAAATCACGGCATGTATTCCGAGATCCGGGGTGTTACGGATAAATGATTCTACATTGTTACTCAATCCCTTTTAACGTTTTTTTAAAAAAAAAAAATATTTAATCAGCTAATCTCATTTTGATTCCTTCTGGGCTGCCTTGACTTCTCTTCCCTCACCTGCAGCTCGGTTAAGAGTCCTGTTTGAGCAGACTTTGGAGAACAGCTCAGCCCCTCCTTCATCCTCCATCCCAGACTCTGCCCAGCCAGTCAGCTGCATTGATTTTGTGTTTGGGCTGCCCACATTGATTTTCATGTAGGTTCATGGATCTTACTACTGCTTCCTCCAGCTTAATACACCAGCAAAAGGCAAGGAACATCATCTTTGACAGTTCCTGCATAAAAAAATCCAGAAAATCAGCCTCCTCTTCAATCAACACAATCCCAACAGAGTTCACTGTACCTGGGTCTTTATTCTTTATTCTGTCCCATCTGCAAACTCACTGAAGCTTGTTTCATCCTTCTATTTTAACGACTTTTAAAACCATTATCACACATATATTATTATCTCTTGCTGTAAATTTTAGAGTTACAACAATAAACCCTTACAGATTCCTTTCATTGAGTTTTTCTTTACATGTCATAAAAATATTAATGTTAAGCCAAGTTTAGCCTGCTCAATAAGTTATGAAATCAATTGTAATTAATCACATCTCTGTTTTTTTTAAGTAGGCACACTTATACCTGACATAGTACCTCTTAAGGAGTGGTACTGAACTTTTGACAGAAGTTCAGGTTTATGACTATGAAGACTTGGAATAATTTTTTCTACAGATGTTTAGCTTTTGCAAATATCTATTTTTTCTTCAATCATTATCTGCACGATTTATGTCTGCTTGCTATGGAAAGAAAGCAAATACCAAACCAGCTGAAGCCTGAAGTCTTGAATCCTTCTTCCCACGGTGCTCTCTAGTAGAAACTCCTGGATGAGAATGTCAGGTCTGGGACCTTGACTGAATTATAACCCAAGCATACAAAGCCATTGAAAAACCCTAAACCATCAGGGCACTCGAACCAAGGTTCTTTCCTACGTTGATGTAGAGTCCCAGTTATCAAAGACACGCAATCTTCCCTTGAGTTATAAATGCAGAAAACTCGACTTATCTTGTTGTTTTGAAGACGTTTCTCCTCCCATCTAAAGTCATCGTCAGATCAGAACATCAGTCCAGCACTGAGGAAACCTTACCCTTGTTAATGTGACCAGTTTATAATTTGTAACACATAGATTAATAGCATGTTTTCTCAAATCTCTCAACATTATGCAATGCATGGAACTATTACGGAACGGAACAATACATAGAGCAGCTGGTTATAAATATATATTATGTGTAACATCAAAGTAGTTTAAAAAAATAGTTTTGATATTTTTATGTGGCTTTCAGCCTAATTTTGTTAGAATAACACCATAGAAATGTAGTTTTTTTTCTAAATGTTTCATCTACTTAAGGATTTTGTTTTCACTAAATATAACTTTGCTTTCAGTTGAATTGAGTGATGACTTATTCAAGACAAACCATTTTTTAGTGATATTTATATTGCTTTTCACTCTATTCAAGCATCATCCAAGGATTTTCCAGACCAGTACAAACTGGTGTTTTCTGAAAATTAGAGAATTTGAAACAATTCAAGAGGTTTTCACTTTTTATTCATTTATGATGGGAATAACATCACCAAGGAGGGAACTTTGAGGGGGCATATTAGGGACTATGAGAAACTTGCATTGGAAATACAGGTCCTTCTCAAAAATTAGCATATTGTGATAAAGTTCATTATTTTCCATAATGTAATGATAAAAATTAAACTGTCATATATTTTAAATTCATTGCACACCAACTGAAATATAAAAGGTCTTTTATTGTTTTAATACTGATGATTTTGGCATACAGCTCATGAAAAACCAAAATCCCTGTCTCAAAAAATTAGCATATTTCATCCGACCAATAAAGGAAAAGTGTTTAATACCAAAAAAGTCAACCTTCAAATAATTAAGTTCAGTTATGCACTCAATACTTGGTCAGGAATATTTTTGCGGAAATGACTGCATCAATAGCATGGAGGCCATCAGCCTGTGGCTCTGCTGAGGTGTTATGGAGGCCCAGGATGCTTTGATGGTGACTTTAAGCTCATCTAGAGTTTTGCGTCTTGCGTCTCTCAACTTTCTCTTCACAACATCCCACAGATTCTCTGTGGGGTTCAGGTCAGGAGAGTTGGCAGGCCAGTTGAGCACAATCATACCATGGTCAGTAAACCATTTATCAGTGGTTTACTGACCTCTGTGAGCAGGTACCAGGTCGTGCTGAAAAATGAAATCTTCATCTCCATAAAGCTTTTCAGCAGATGGAAGCATGAAGCATGAAGTTCTCCAAAACCTCCTGATAGCTGCTGCATTGACCCTGACCAACACCAGCAGCTGACATGTCTCCCCTGACCATCACTGGCTGTGGCTACTTGGAACTGGACTTCTGGCCTTTTGGC
>CAEGAF010073953.1:0-16216 GCA_903067075.1 Micropoecilia bifurca | reverse complement strand
ATATATGTATGTGTGTGTGTGTGTGTGTGTGTGTTGTTGTTGTTTTTGAGCACTATGTTTTGAAATAAAAATAGTGCTCAGAGTAATTTTTTTGCAGTAACATAGTTCATGTGTCCATAACAAATACCTGTTTTCTTTTGGTGTATTTGTTTCTTTTGTTACTTCACATGAAGAAGCTAACTTTGAAAATAAGTTGATTTATTCCTCCTTGGCTTCTCTGAGGAATCTGTGTGTTGCGTGTTTGCAAGTGTTGTAACAGGTGTCCACAGTGCTTTGGCTTTCTGGCTGCTTCAGGTGATAGATCCTATCAGGACAACATGATGCTGTTAGGAGAAATTGGATTTCTCTCTGACAGTCTGATCTAAGGATGGAAACTAAAAAAATAAAAAATAGGAAGACAGAGGGACACAGATAGTAGCAAAGCATTTCAATGCTTTAGCCTGCTTTGTTGCCGCTTGTGTTTGCTTTTATAGTTATGTAGGAAAGTCTTAAGCTTGTACTATAGGTTTTACATATTTTCAAATGAATATATAAGCTAGTGCCAATATTATGCCTTTATCTTGGCACTAGCATAAGACTTTCTTACTTTGTATTTTCAGTCTCAAAGGAAGTAGCTCTTGAGCTTCTCTTGTGGTGTTTTACAGTTTAAATTATGAGTTAAAACACTCAGTGACACAAGAATTGAAAAAGCCCCTAGCACTTTCAAATGGATATTTTTTGCCCGTAGAAAAAACAAACAACTCCATACAAAGGCATGAATGATGTGTAAGGATTGCGAGAAAATATATTTTGATACCTTATGGCAAGCACATAGTCCTGAAGTTGGTATCTCAGTCATTGCTCCCTACTGGGGGGCTATAGGCACTTTTCTGCTGGCAAGTCACGCAGTAACCGGGTAATGTGTGGTTCCCCAGTAGTGAGCTTCTCCATTATACAGTCTGTTCCTCACTGCTGAGCAGGACGTGAGCGAGTAGCGGCTGTGGTCAACTCTCATTATATGTGTGGTCAACACATATAATGTGTGCACATTACAGTGTAAAGTTCTGCAAGAAACAAATAAGGTAATATTTAACCCTTGTGTGGCAGGAGTTGATTCCATTAATATTTTTATCGCCAGTGGGTTTTTTTTTATTTTAGTTTAGTTGTAACGAGTTATTAGCTATAAACATCTAATGGGCTATAAACATGTTCTTCCAGAATGTTCCTCCTTTCTTTTTTATTCCATCTTGCTCTAATAATCTGTTGCTTTTATTACCAATATTCAAATCAGTCAAGCCTGGCATGCACTCCTTTTAGCCTTCCTTAAGTATCCCTCTCCTCTTTGTCCGTCTTTGCTCTCTCTACTCCGTCTTTCCTCATCTCTCTGCTGTTTTTTCTAAAGTATATGTGACGCTTCAGCGATTCAATTTCCGTGCAGTCGCTGCTCTCCCCTGCCTGTCATTGTGGCTCTATCTTTTTGTTGATCGCCCCCCCCCCCCCCCCCACCACCACCACTCCTTTATCGCCCACCACCACCTGCTACGAGACGGCAGCTCCTGGTGCTGGGAGAGGGATCACGCTGCAATGAGTGTCGTATGTGGTCCTGTTTAAGTGGACTGAAGACAGGGTATTTGTGACTTTTATCGTAATATTTCTTATTACCTCAGTCCCATAATAATAATTTATAACAGTGAACAAGCCTTCGTGGCCGTGTATTATTAATATCAGGATTCTCAAATCCAATGCTTATCCACACCTCACAACCTTGAGTGTTTGTTTCAGCTTTTCCTGTCATGGAGGCAGGTGCCGTTACTTGCAACATAAGTAGACATGTCCAAGGTTAGTCCCACCGAACCCAAGTAGCAACAAGTCGGTTAAACTAAAAAAATAGACGTTGCATACAGAGGTAGTGGTCCAAAGCACGTCTTGCATGTTTTTTTTGTCTACAGATTCGATATGTCTTCAATATGCTAACTTGGAATCATTTGACAGAGGTATAGTTGATCTTTTTAGATCATATCCATGATTGCAGGTAAGGTGAGGATCTCTACAAGGGGGTTCTGTTTCTGAAACTCTGCAGTATTATGTGCCTTCAGGAAAACACATGCACCTGTTCTCGCAATGAATCAAGGGACTTTTGGGATTTCCTGGGTCGTTGGTTCATCTTCTAAAGTAGTCCACGTCTTTACTTTATAAAAATTGTATTTTGTTTTACATTTATCTGTTGTCACATCATAACCACCTCTCTAAATCTCATGGGGTCTCTGTTTAACAATCCAAAAGCACTGACCGCTCTGATCAGAGCTTTTTGACAAAACTGGAAGATTTATGGATGTCCTGGAAAGTATGCTGACAACAGTAGATCCAAATATCCTGTCACAGTTAATTAAATTGAAATATGAGGACTTTTGGAAACCACACAGTGACCTTGGACTCTTTTTTTTTCTGTGAGGTGTTCTCTTTCAGTTTCAGCTGATAAATGTCCAGAACCAAGATGTGATTGTTCTTTGAAAGGACATACATATTATTTATTTTTCAAAAACCAACATTTGGGCTTCTTCAACAGCACATGTACGGCAAATGGATAATGTGTTCATAATTGGATTAAGAAAGAATCTTAACCCTCTATTTTTGTTTTTTAATTACTTTACTTTATCATTTCCTGAATCGGTGGGGTGCTCTTTCGCTTCAACCAATCCTTCTTCCTTTTACTGTCAGTGCTGCTGAAAAACAATATTTTGTGCAAGCTGAAAGTGGTAAATGGTAAGAAGCGGTAAAGGCGTTGTTATCAAAGTTGAAAGGCGTGCAGCTATTGTAATGCCCTCTTTGAAGTCAAGCGAGGCTATGTTTCATGTGACAAACACACTTCAAAGGCGAGTGGATGCCATGCTGCTAGCGGTGTTTCTCCTGTAATGTCATTTGGTCTTTGCTCTGTACCTGCTGATATCATTTACCTGTGGCAGCTTCACTCCTGTTGTCATCAGCATGATTGTCACTGTGGAGAGTGGGACATTTCTTACTGGTGTACTTTTCTCCTTAAAGTATGCCAGTAAGAAATTGCACATAGGATTTAAAAGGAAATTTCTCTGTGTGAAAAGAATCATGTGAATTTTATACGCCAAAGTGCACTTTGAATTTCTGTTTCAGCATTAGCATTTACAGAGTCTCTGGAGATTATTTAAATTGCTATGTAGTTTCTAAAAAGTTTTTTTTCTTCCTATTTTCACAACTCAATTTTCAATTTAGAATTTTAGGCCTAGGTTTGCATCAGTAATGGTTTAAAAATACATGCTTTTTGCTTTCTAATTTCTGTATTTAGAGCTTACCATTGAGCAAATGACTTTGACTGGTATTTAAGTTAAGGTTGCAAGTAAGTATAGCTTGATATGTAGGAAAATACACCTTGATCTTTTTCCCCTCCTGCTGGTATTTTACTCATTTAAGCAACTGTCCCTCAGTCTCAGATCTGTGTGTATTCCTCATAAGAATGATAGTGTAAACTATTAACATCTGATGTCAGACCAGCTATATTCTCCTCCTTCTTCTCCACCTGTTTTTCCACCACTGAGAAATCAAAGGATAGAGAATGAAAGTATTTTTTTTTTTTTTTTTTTTACAAAGATGAAATTATCAAGACAGGTGGGAGAGGTAAATGTAAGAAAAGACACATCAAATATTCAGTCTAAGCCTGGAATAAAAATCAGGAAAGAGGAGATGTGAGAAAAAAGACGGAGGAGGGTGACGGGTTGTGACAGAGCTGGCTTGAGAACTTCATATTTTCTTCAGTCAGCAAAATTACTGAGAACTGTCAACTATTGATTATTTGGACTTTATGTTTCCCCTTCATCTCTTTGTCTCTGACTCTTTACTATGCTCAGCCCACTTGGCTTGGATCCAATCTAAATCTGTTAAACAGAGGAAGTAAAGTGTCAGAGAGCACTATCTCATTTTGTTGATGCTGCACCATTCCTTGGCTCCTATGAGGATATTAATTGCTGTCCCTAGTACTATTGATGGGCTGAGTGAAGCCAAACCCACCCATCTCGAACCCTTGGCAGAACCAGGACCCAAAGGACCTGCCCTGCTGCTGTAGGAGGCCAAACCTTACTTTGCATATGTGGTAATAACCAAGGTACAGCTGTACATCAGCAAGTTGTCCATGTAGATTTACATACAATTATGTAGTTTGCAACTATTTTGTATAGTGACCTCCACACCCACAAACAGAATAAATGAATGAAGCTGAAAGTTTTGTTTCTGGTCTTGCAGACAAAACAGGTGTTGTTGTCTGTAAGTTGTATAATTAAGTAGACGAATTTTCACACAACCTATTGAGGATTAATTCACTTTGATGCCAATTTATAACCCCAGCTCATGTGTTCACCATGTTTCTCGTGAAGGTTTATTCTTGCCATAACCTAGATAGATTGGAAATATACCTGTTTAAATCTGACAAAAAATGCAGTTCAGTTATGTAATTCAATTTATCTCAGTTTACATGTGTAGGCCTTTTTTCACTGCACTTTATAAACAGGTAAAATTAACATAGGGTCCTGCCGCATGAAAATGTCAAGACTTATTTAGATACAGGACGATCAGCTTCTTAATATACAAAAGCACAAAGTTGGTTAATAATACATTTTTGATTGGTGAAATAATATCTTTAGATATTTTTCCATAAATATTTTTTTGCAACTTCTCATCTGGAGTGTAAGTAATAAGCAACGATGACAATGAGAGCATATATGTCGAATCTTTAGAGAACTTTATTTGCAGCCACTTAGTAGAGAAATTTGATATTTCACCTCGACACGACTCCTAAACTATGGTGTCAAAAATTTGCTCAACGTGAAAGACTTGGTCATGTAACATATACAACATTAAACCATTAAAAACAAAACAACTAGCATTTACAGATCTTTAGAAAAATAATGTTCTTGTTTGCCTCAAAACTCATCATTGGTAGTTTCTTAAATTATTATTCTCTAAAGATTTTATATTACGTGCCTATTTTACACAATGATATTGTACTGAGCCCTTACCAAACCCAAACTATCAAAGACACTTTTCCCAGAGTAGATTGAGTGGATTAAAAAAAAAAAAAGCCCAAAGTTGTCAAAGCATGTCTGAAACATCCCTAAAGAGGTAACAAGTTACTGGATGGGCAGTTTGTAAAGTATTATGAAAGACAACTGCATAAGTTAGGAACAAAGGCAAATTAAACTTTAAAAGACAATCAACCAATGCATTCAATGCATTCTCACTGAATAGACTTCTCAATGTTTTGATTTCCTCTAACTCAGTGTTTCTTAACCTTTTTTGTGGTACTGGACCCTCCAGTTTCAAATGCACATTCACTGAACACTTCTGTAGTGATAAATGAAATATGATTTTTCCCTCCCAAATTCAAGACATAGGGGTGACCCAACTAGAGTTTAGTTTGGTCATTGCAAGATCATTAATTATTCCTAAAAAGCAGAGTCTCTGAGAACAGTTCTTCAAAATATAGTCAGTGTTTTCAGGAAAGTTGAACTGACTGTCCAGGGAACGAACCAAGGTATTTAAAATTTGCCACAGTTTCAACAGGTTGGCCATCGAGAGAAACTGAACCACTTTACGGTCTTGTTTAGATCATTTAATTTGCTCTACATTCTTAAGAGAATGAAAAATTCATAATAAATAATAAAGACTTTGCAGTATTCTGATATGGTAATATAATTATATTAGTTTTGTTACCACCCTCATACCACTAGAGGCAGTACCAACCCCGAAAAGATGCGACTAAGGAGCAGATTTAGAAGTACACCGAAAGCTACAGAATTTGGTAAAAACTGTGAGCTTTGCTGAAGTAAATAAAGACACAAGTTCAAATTCAGGCTGAGAGTGAAGCTCCTTCAATCAAGTGCTCCTCCGCAGCTCTTATTGGCTAAGCAATGTAACATGATCCTCTGCAGCAAGTGATGGCAAAGCGGCGCGTCATCATGACTTTACAAGTGTGTCTTTACTTCCACGGCAGAGGCTCCGCCGAACCCCTGAGAACGACTCACCGAACCCAGGTTAAGAACCACTGCTCTAACTGCTTGGAGTTTCCCAGCAAACTTAAAAGAGAGGAAGTCAAACTTCATTCAAAATACAAATGTTCGCTAAGTCAGCAGCTCACAGAATCTCTGGGTATGCTTTTATACAGGTATGTTCAGCGTTCAACCTGCTGGGCCTCCTGTTCTGGGTTACCCTGGTAGAACATTGAGATTCAGGTCACTGCCCTCAGAAATGTGTTGAGTCAAAGCTTAATGTGTTGCGCAAAAAAAAAAAAAAAAAAGGCAAGAGATGTTGGTACTGGTCAATAATGTATGTGAGTCAACCTGACTCTCCTTTTCTGACGGCCGCTTTTAGCATAGCTCAGCTGTGCATGACAACCTCTGAAAACCTTGACGGATTTATAGCTGCATCTATAATGAATAGCATTTGCTAAGGTCATTGGCTTCAGCCCTCAGGAAACCCTCCACACGGTAGGCGAGGTGCACAAACAACAATCAACCTATCAGACTGACAGCTAAATGAGGGGGATCGTTGATGAACTTTTGAGAGAGTAAACAAGAGAATCCATTTATGGGCAAAGCATAATTACAAGATGTCGAGTAATGAAAAGAGGTAGATGAGTGCAAATGTCAGGAAAATACAATGGGCGGTAAAAGTAGGTGGGATTAAAGAAAAATAAAAAAAGTGAAAATAAACTGTTTATTCAAGGTAAAAGGCTTTGCTTTTGTTTAGCTTTATAAAGAGGGGGTTAAAAGGTGGCACTATTATGTTATGATTATGAGTTTAGCCTCTCAACACAAAGATTTCAGGCTCAGGTCCCTCTAAGCCTAATTAGTAATTGTGCCACCCTTGCCAGCAATCGCCAGCAATCGTTTATGATTACTGGCAATCAATCTATTACATCTCTGTTGAGGAATTTTTGTCCAGTTTTTTTTTTTCACTAAATTAAAAGGTATTCAAGGCGTAACCCCTTGTTTAAGGTAACCCCAGAGCATTTTGTCTCATCTGGTGTAAGTAAGTTATGATTTTGTTACATCAAGTTGTTCCCAAAGAAGCATTGCTGTGCCGGACAGTATCACTGTCACTATCACTATCACTATCACTGCCATATTTAAGTGTTGGTATCTAAAAAGCACTTTTCTCTGGTTAATCTACAGAATAGTTTCCTATGAGTCTAGGAAATGATCAGTTTGTATTTTGGGAAACATATTGCGGGTCTTTGTGTTCCTTTTGGTTTTGCAGTGGTGAAGTCCCAAAGTCAGAAAAGGAATTTGTGAATTTCTTTTAG
Source organism: Micropoecilia bifurca (assembly GCA_903067075.1). Classification (NCBI taxonomy): domain Eukaryota; kingdom Metazoa; phylum Chordata; class Actinopteri; order Cyprinodontiformes; family Poeciliidae; genus Micropoecilia; species Micropoecilia bifurca. The sequence goes on along the minus strand of CAEGAF010073953.1, from coordinate 8,910 downwards.
ATCGTAACATGATGTGTTTTTTTTAGCCTACTTGTACTGGTTGAAATGTCCTTTGTATTGATACTCCCCTAAAAAATGAAATAACCATTTGAAAACCTCTTAGTGTTTGCCTTTGTATTTATTTTTGTCTGAGATTTAAACTGATACATTGAAGTTGAAGAAAAACACAAAGAAATAGTATGTGCATTTTTACTTTGCAAATAAAAATAAATAATATTCGGTTTAATTCATAGTGATAAGTTTACCGTGGCAAGTGTCTCTGATTCTAACTTAAACTGTGATCTCTTTGAATTAACAATTTCAAATGGTAATTGTTAGAGGAAAGTATATTCTTAAGGTCCAAAACCTCTTTGACTGTATCAGCTTAATTATTGTTGTCATCTTGTAAGCCCAAGACTCAGCAAAGCAACTAGCGACAAAAAGTAATTTCCTCTCTTTCTAATCTGCTCCATACGCTGTGGCTGGACCACTTGTTGATTAAAAAAAAAACAGCTGGGCAGGTTCATTTGAATGCATGGTGGAAACACACACCTTTGTGAATCAGTTAGAAAACACACACAGCAAACCCGAATTTACTGAAATGAAAGCACGCCTCCTAGACTGTTCATCCTGGTGAAATCTTGATATTTACAGGAGTTTAAAACAGACAAACAGTTGCTCTCACTGTTTTCATCCAGCAGTTCTTTTGCAAAAGCTTCCTGAATGCTTGTCGCATTTTTTGGTTCCTTTGCATTGCATTTAAAAGAAAATCCAATATTCTTTAAGGCATTTTTAAGGAGTTCAGATTTTAAGATAGGGTTATTTTCAAACCATATTTAATCCACCGTTCGTATGTGTTTTTGTTTCTTATATATACTTTGCAGTGCGCATGCAGCAATTATTTTCTGTTTTTTCTGTCTTTTCTACCTCTCAATGAAAATGCACAACTTCACTGATCTGAATGCAAACATGTTCTTATATTGTCAAACATTCTGAACTGGTTTTCAGAAACATTGCAAGATGTCCTATGCCTCTCTGCTCTGCCCATTTCTGTCAACCCATCACAGACCAAGAGGGTAGCAGAACAAATGCAAACATGACTCTATATAGCTGAATAGAAGCAATCACAAAATATGCAACAATATGCAATGACCAGGTGTGTTGCTATGGTGAAGAAAATGATTTGCTAGAGCCTAGATTACAGTGTTTGCTTCCCAAAACAGCTTGCCTACACACATTACGGCATCACAACACACACCCATTGCTCAGCCAAAATAGGATGGCTGATTGCAGTAGTTTAGTGGTGAAAGCCATTTGAATGGAAATGTGAAATGGAAGTTCATTACTAAAACTCCAAGGCAGTGAAACCAGATGTGAACAGGAGAAGCTGGTCAGAGTGAAAAAGCACAATGAGCATCACATCACATTTATATCATTTATATAAAAAGAAGTGTGTGGAGCTATGTGTTTGTAAGACATCATTTAGAGTTAAGGCCTGAAAAGTATTGGCTTGATCCCTCACCTTGTGCATTAGTTGATCATTTTTTAAAATAATGAATATTTCTTAGTCCAACATGAGAATTGTGCATAAATGCACAATATAGTGCATTTCTACTGAGTTGCTCTTATGAATCAGATTTTAGGAAACACTGGCTTATAATGTCACTTTAAATTTAGATTACATTTTTGATCATTTTCTTAGCAAGAAACAATTTGCAAACTGAAAATGCTTCAGTATATGCCGTCTTTTAAAAATAGGACTTCAGGAGACTTTTGACAATGCTTGACTGAAATCTTTTTGAGCATATTTTGACTTGATTAGAAAAATTGGGACTTGTCTCAAAAAAAATATGTGCAAGTACAAAATAAAGGCAATAGAATATAAAACAGACAATGGAGAATAAGAAAGTGTAGATCAGCACAACTTTGCCTTAACTTATAATGAACATGAAACAGACCATGACTGTCTGTCAGTCTAACGTACAACTAAGCAATGAATCATGTTAATATTTAATGCCAAACTAGAAAATCAATGGGCTTTATAAATGTGCATTGTAATTTTTCTTCCTGCTAATCATTAATAACTACAGATTATTAGTTATTAATAATAGTTTGGCAACTTGCCATCTAAGTAGATTTGGTAGATGGTGGAACATGTTTGTAAATCAATCTCTCTTCTCAGTTTCTAGAACAAAACTGAAATAAAGGAAATGATGTCTCCAACGACAGCTGGTATAGTCAACAATGGTACAATTTATTGGGTCCATAAGAAAAAAATAAACTAAATTAGATTTTAGCTTTATTCTTAAGAAAAATATGCTCTTTTTGTTTTAGCAATTTAAAATTATACAAAAGGGCCAAATTTTTGTCACAATGCCTCATTTCACCTCCAGTGCCTCCAGCAGTGAAAGTGCAGTAAATACATACAATGGAATATAATTTAGGGTTAACCCAGCAATTAAACTATTATGTGCATATGTTCCCCATGAGGAAAGCATCAGTATTGGCCAATGAATCTAGAAGATGTTAAAGACTCATAAATGGTGAACTTTTAAGTCTAGCAGAATGTAAGGGGAAATTATGTTTGTGCCAGCAATCTTATTAGTGTATGGAAGTCATGACATGCAAGTGAAAACAAGTTTCTTTGGAAAGAGACATTTCCAGGAATCATAATTTGTATATTACTTACAGTTTTTAAATGCGAAACCTTTTGGATTTAGGTAATGCAGTTAATGCTTAAACTTTGGCCATTTAATAAAAAATGGCCAAAAAAATGAAATGTATCCCAAACTAACATTACAATGTTCAGGTGTTTCACACCAGACCAGCACAAAACTGCAGCTTTGTCTGAACGCTGACCAGAGCTGTACAATTTCTCGCTACTTCTTTGGATCCCCATTCTTCCGAGAGACGTTCGACTTGCAGGGCATGTTGCTCTAAAAGACGATGCATGCGCTCCCGGTGCTGCTCAGGATTAAACTCATAATCAAGCTCCTCCATACTGTGCAGCTCTCTCATACCAGACGGTGTACACCGCTGTGCTTGAAATGTTGTTTGGAGTTTGCAGTGACGTAAATCAACAAATGCAGTCTGCTGTCAATCAAATTCCTTGCGCGTGAATTCACAGCTTGATGTGACTTGTGCTACCCCTGAAGAGGATGCAAAAACAGAGAAGAGCCGAGCAGAACTACTCAGGATCCAATGGAGATGAATCTGACCGAGGCGGCAGACTGGGGTAGAACTGGTTAAAGTAGCAACTTTTCAAACCAGGTCTCAGAGTGGGACTTTACGGGAACACCCCACATGGAGGTGTGAAGTGCTCTGTGTGGGAACATACACAGAACACTGCAGGATTTGTCCTATGCATGCACGGGAATATAACAGTGAAGAAAATGACAGATTACATTGTACTGTTTGTGCTATTTAGCCATTTCAGCTTAGCATCTTCTAATACAGAACATTTGTGTGTTACATGACCACATGGTTCATCAGGACTTTCAACATGTTAAAATCATAGACAACAGGAACATAAACATTTTCCCAAGTCAACATTCAAAAATACCAGCAGTTTCCAGACAGTGGTCTTGTGTAAGCAAACTCTAATATTCTATAAACATATTTTTTCAGGGTTTTTTTCATAATTGTCTGATGTGGCAGATCTTCACAAAAAACAAGCAAAATCAAAATGTTAGCTCTTAGAGAGACTGTAAAAAGCCTAAAACTGACTCTAAGGCAGAAAGATACCGACCTGCATCACCCTAAAGACACAGCAGACGGTACCAGCAAGAGGGTGATGATGGAGTGACTTCATGTGTGGCTGTTTGTCAGTGTGCATGGTAATGGTGGTTTGAGCGAAGTATGCAAGTGTAAAACAGCATGAGCCAATGATGCCCGGCTTCACTGGGATCAAGGAGTCCAGGGCAGTCGTTACCTCTTCTGTTGAAGCATTAAGGAAAATTACTTCTTTTTATGAGACTGCCAAATGTTTGCCTGCTCTGTGTGTCTCTGTCCTTAAGAGTATCAATGTTATTGTGACGCTTGCACAGATAATTTTTGTATGGAGCTTTTCTTGCCTACTACGTTTAAACTACAAAGCCGATTCACGTCTCTGTTGAAGCTATGTTATCTTCTCTGTTCCTGCAGCGATTGGTGGAGGCAGCAGAGGAAGCCCATCTCCAGCATGAAGAGAATCCAGACCTGCAGGTGAGTCAAAACGTGCATTTTTATTTTTTTTTTGAGTCGGTTTTGCTTCAACGCAAACATAATTTCAATCAGCATGCTCATCCCTTATTCTTAGAGGATTAAAGCAAATCCTTGTTGACTATCAAAGTTAGAGCTTTTGTTGTTAATTCTTTGTGAGGATAAAATAAGGCAGTAATCCTCTGTAAAAACAAGAAAAGTTGATAAGAAAAGACGTTTTGAAATGGGTTCTGCTGTTTAACTCGAGTACAGTAAATTATTTCCTGTTAACAGGAGAGCTCCACTTAAAATTATTTGTACTCATGTCTTTCAGTGTGCCACCTTCAGTTGTGGTCTCACCGGAACTGTCGAAAAAACAAACTCAAATCCGAAAAGGACACTTTTTGTTGCATTGATTCCTACACTGCCGTTTTTGCATAAAAATAGATGAAATAGGTTCAAAAACCCAACGGAAATATCAATACAGGTTTTAGTGCATAATCAGATATTTTTTTTAGCCTTGGAGATGCCTTTTTTTTTTTTTTTTTAAATGTATGTTAATTCGTTTTTAGGGTAAAAAACAAAGCAAAACTATAAGGCGTTAGTCCTAAACAGGCTTAGGCTGAGTTGTAGTATTGAATGTACTTTTAATCGTTTGTTTTAACTCTGTACATGATAAAGTAACTAAATAATTTAACTGTATATGTTTAATCACTGGAGGAATATGTAAGCCCTAAATCTGCTTGCGTGGGTTTTTTTAATTATTATTTTTGTGACCATGAGTTCATTTTAGCTAAAATATAGATTTTTATCCTTTTAATCTTAATTAATTAATTTAATTAACTTTTCTAGTTCTTTTATTCATGAAATAAACTACAGTATTCATATTTTTATTAAATGTAGATAATGATAACATATGATATTAAGCAGTGAAATTCCCATGCACATACACGCATACTCAAAAACACACACACACACACACGCACACAATCACATTCTAAACTATTTCAGAGGAGTTGCTCCTTCTGTTCTGCAGATTTGAGCACATTCTTTTTATTCCAATCACATCTGCGCAACCCCCCCAAACCAAGCTGCTGCCTTCATGGTTCTGCCTCAAATCCATTTTAACAGCTTTAATTTTGTGTGAGTACTGCTTTGAATTGTGTATGTCATGTGCGTTTGGCAGTGCTGTAGATGTGCACTTGGTCATGTATGCGTGTGTGTGTGTGTGTGTGTGTGTGTGTGTGCGCGTGTGTACGTGTGTGTGTGTGTGCTTGATGTTTGTGCCTGAGCTTGCTAAACGTCAAGCACAGTTTAGAACAGAGTTTGTTAAAGTAGGAGGAGCAGCACAAACTTGAGGTCTTAAGAGGAGCTATGATACTAAGTCGACTTTGGAGAATTTGCAGCTAAACCACTTATAAACTGAGAGCTGGTATCTGTGCCTGCTTTGAGTAAGTGTTTACTTTGTCAGTTCTTCAGAGTATTACAGTGAATGCCATGTGGTTTTCTGTCAACACAGGCGATTAAAGGTGATTAGTTACTAAATTAACTACTGTCCAGCCCTGTGAATTGGACCAAATCTTCTTGGTGGTGATCTTGATCTTTACACATTCTCAGAATTTTCAAACTTCACTTAAAAAAAATCCTTTAAAGTACAAGTAAAAATGGTATGAGTTTGTCACAACACCAGAAAGGCAAAATGAACAATTATTATTCACATTAATTATGTTTGAAGATTATATGAATATGGCGATGAAGGGACATTCATTCATGATTTTTAAACTGGTTCACTTGGGCTGACAATAACCTGGCTAACAAAGCTCATCTTATTTTCAAACAACTTTAATGTGAAACTACGGTACAACGGTACAAAGGCACTCTCCTGATATTAAACAATTTTTTCCATTTAAACTGCATTCTGAATGCAAATTTTGTCCAGCTTATCCTTAGTATGGAGTGTCACTGTGTTCACACACAGTTCCACTCACCAATATGACTTTTTTGTTTTCCTAGTATCACTTGTTCTGGAGCATTCTGAAAAGATTTTTGCTATTCTTTAACTAACCCTCACATTGTCTTAATAGATAGGTCCCACAAGTTTTTCACTCTGTGCATGGTGTGGTGGGGTGACACTGACCCTGTGTGGCCTTTTAAAAATGTGGTTCCAGAATTTGACTGTCTAATGGGACGACTCTCCCGCTTCCTCATTGTCTGTCTATGAGATTATCCGTGCTTCTCCTTAGCATTACAGTAAGACTGCAGGAGCATTAATTAATTATTCAGCATGGTATACATCATTTTTCATATCCCATTTTGTATTGAATTTGAAATTTTTATATTTTTTTAAATCTAGTATTTCAAGAAAGGTGTTAATTTTCTAATACAAAAAAAATTGGGTTGAAGGAAAAAAAAAGAGAAAAAATAATCAAAATCTCTTAATCTACCAAAGGCAGCAAAGTTTTGGGATTAACTGTAGGTATAAACGGAAATATCTATAGGCTGTATGAAATAATAACTTAACTTTAGAAATTGACTTTGTTTGTTGTTTTTTTTCTGATGTATATCATGTTCTCCAACATGTTTTGCCATGTAGTGATAAGTTATTTTACAGCTTTTAAGAATCTCTAAAAAATTACAATATTGTTTTATAGATGTTTCCCAAAACTTTAATATTTAGAAATTTTAATTTTACTCACAGAACATATTTTCATAAGATTAACACAATTATTTACTTTGTTTAATTATACTCCCTACAATAAGGTAGATGAAATGAAAATATAAAGGGAAAGTGTTAAGAGCAACATTTATTTTGTTGGTTGTTGAGAGGTACCGCTGTCTGGAGACGAGCATTTTCCGCACAACCGCTTCAAAGTCCTATTACGTCTTATCACACAGTGATTATGTACCAAAGGAGAAATAATGTTTTCATTACAAACTGATTTTTGATTTCTGTCAAAGCACACAATTATTTTATCCCACAATATACGTGACAGGATTGATATTTTTATTTAGTCTTAACAGTTCAGCTTCAATTTTATAATATTTTGTGAACATTTGCCACTTTTCTATTACAGAAGTAAGGGGAATATTGAGGCTCTCTAGCAGTTTTTAGAGTGAAGGGAATCAAACATCGATTGAAGGAAAAGCAGGTTTCACAACAAACTAACAATAACTGGAAATGAGACTCAGAAACCATGAGGAAGACGGTGGATTACCGAAATAGATGAAGTTCCTCATGATGAATGATTATGTCAACAATTGTTCATCCCTACTCCTTCTTACAATAAATTCTCAAAATTTGTGCTTTTTATTGACTATTAATGCATATATTTATATTATAATATTCAATACTGTTTTGAGTCAAAGACATGCATTAAACTATGTCTCTATTGACTTCTAAATTTGTAGTCACTTGCAAACTCTTGTGGACCTGGGTAACTACATATTTATCCTTTATCGTGGAGTTCTGATGCAAATTTTAAGGCTCTTGTAATTCTTTTATTTATAACCATTTAACAAAACTTATTGTGCAGATATTTTTGCATAATGTTACAGATATGTGTTAAAACTGTAGCATATGCCACTTACATGTCATGTACAGGCTTGTTTTTTTCATTTAGTGCTTGATGGGCACAATCATTGTGTGGGATCACAACAGCGTTTTACGCCAGTAATTATTTGGCAGGGATGAAATGAGCCCAACATGGTGAGTGCCTCTTTGTTGCCGCTTTAATGGCACAGCCTGAGCCAATGCTATGTGGTAGAGTAGTGTAGTGTGTTAGAATATTTACGTGAAGATTAGAAAAGCATATTGCACCAGCATGGCAAGAATACATATCCAGGTCCCTGAGGATAGATAAAAAAAGCAAAAATAGAGAGGGTTCAAAAAAAGAAAATTCCAACATGCAATCAGAGTCCTGAAGTCATTAGTAGATGGTTGTTGACATGGTATTTGGACAAGGTAATAGCATTCTGATAAAAGATTTAGATTATGAGGTTATGCAGCACGGTTAGTGGGTCAGGAAAAGACATACAATAATATCATAGCTTTCACGAAAACCACAGACCTCAAATTTGTCATTAGACATGCACTCTTGAGCTCACAACAAGAATTAAATATTTTTTGATCGTGGGTACTTCAGTAACAACATGGCAAAATATTTGTACATAAGAGAAGTTTCCTCTCTACCAGTTATCTGAATTGTAAACTTTAAAAAAGGTCACAAAGTAAAGTATTGCTTGAATTATTAATCTATGATGGCCTGCATTCCCAAGCATTCCCCTTTTTCCTCCAAATGTAACAATGGTCATTGTTCCCAAGGATGAACTAGACCTATGCAGCTTCACAGTTCTCTTCTTGATATCTTGACTGATTTTTTTTTTACTTTCATGTCAAACACCAAAGCAATGTGTTTAAGGTGTGGACTTAACTAAAGATACACTGGTGAATATTAATTTATGAAATGTTTCCTAAGACATGACATCATCATCTGGACTTCACCAGAATTATTAAAAGACAATGAGGGGAAATAAACTTCTGATTTTAAAAATGTTAATAAAGAACTCTAACATATTTTTTCCTCTCGTTATTGTGCGTCTAAGAAATAGGAATAATTTGTTAGTCTAACAGACCTAAAGTTTGGTCTTATTCAACTTAAGACAACGAGAAAAAAAAAATTCTTTTACTTCCGTTTATGTAGACTTCTTGTTTCAACTGTTTGTCTTGTCAGGTATTAGGTAAAACCCTCCAGT
>CAEGAF010073948.1:0-38603 GCA_903067075.1 Micropoecilia bifurca | reverse complement strand
CTGCGTGGAGTGCAGGGATGCTGGAAAGAGTGAGATCAGAGACGAAACATTTCACCGGCCTGTTAGATTTCCACGTTTAAACCCATGGAGTGTTTATGTCTGTCTTTCAGCTGGACCAGGCCATTCTGCAGCCAGCGTTTGGAGGCTGGGCTTTGCAGGAGACGGCCCCCGTGGTTCGGATCTGGACCCTCTCCCAGGCTAATGTGTCATGGCTGACACTGGGATGCTACTTGAGTGGATTTGGGCAATCCTCTGCTGGAAAGCATGTTGGGAAGGACAGATTGGCCGATGCGACCACAGAAACAAAAAGATCTTAATCTCTGTCGTCGTGACAGAGTTATTTATTTAACCTCAGCCCTGGTTATGATTCACATTCTAATACACCTGTTGTCGTGTCAGTAATCTGCCTTCGAATCCCTTTTAAAACAACTGGCTTTGTCTATTAACACTGTGACAAGGTGGGGCTGGAACAGGTTTCTGTTAGCTAAAAGAAAAATCTCTGTGGTATTTAAAAAGGAATCTATATTTTAATACTAAACTAACAATTATTAGGACAAGAATGACAACAAATTATACAGATGTGGACAAATATTTGGCAAGGTTGTGTAAAACACGGTGAACTAAATTCACCATTTGTTGCAGACGCTTAATCCCATGCTGAAAAGTTAAATAAAATTGGTTTAGTTTTAACGTCTAATTGTGAAACAATATAATATTTTTTTCATAAAATCACAGGTGAGACACTTATTGGTTCCTGAAACAAACCTTGTCAAAGGAACGTATCTAAAGCCATTTTTATTTTTAGCTTACGTTTGTCCCACTTTTTAAATACGGCACCACAGAGAGGCCATTTTTCTTAGAAACTGGACAGGATCCATGTTTGTCTCACGTCCTTTACCACCCAGTGAGCAGGACAGTGAGGGAAGTAAAAAGTCACTGTCAGAGAACTGCAGCAAAGAAGTTACCAAGTTTCCATAGCAACTATTGGACATCATCTATATACCATATATCATGTTTAGTAGGCATTCAATAAAAAGCCTCTTCTGTCCTACTTCAGCAAGCATAAACATGGGGTTTGTTGAACTCTAGGACTTTGTGCTTTGGCTGTATTAGACTAATACTGAACTTTTAGGCAGCAAACATTCCAGGTTGTGTTCAGTGTAATGAAAATGCTTGAATACGCTAAATAAACTGCACCTTCCACCTACTGTTAAGCATGATATCAGGACTCTGGGTCATGGCAATGGTGCAACAAGGAATAATCAAACTAAATTAAATAATCTATATCTCCAAACCTTGTAAAGATATTACAGGAAAACACACAAAGTATTATCACATTAGCACAGTAACTGAGTTCAAGATAAAGAGCTGGCAGGAGTACCCAACTCGAATAAATAGTGCTATTGATACATACTTATCAGAGGCGTATTGGCAGTGCATGCTGTCTTATGTTACAGTGGAAATTTTGATCAGGATACTGGAATAATTACAAAGTGCTGCACCACAGATTCCATCTGAGTGTGATCCATTCACTTTCCTTCAAAGAAGCAATACTTTCTTGTAATCTTTTAAAGTGGTCCTGATCAATAGTTCTTCAGGTAAACTTTTGCACAGCACTGAATAAGATTTGAACAGAATAATGGAATAAGGAGGTTTTGTGAAACTCGTCGACGCCAACATATTGGGAACTAAAAACGATTGTATCTGTATGTTTTAAAATCTTCAAAGCTGTTAATTGCCACTTTACAGAAGCTGGAAGGAAGTCGGCCATTAGCCATTTTAGTACAACTTAATAGTCAGAGAATAAAACGGATAAACCACGACTGTTAAATCCCAATAGCGGTAGAACAGGCAGCACATTTATTGGCTATTGGTCCAAGCTGGGTTCGAGCATGTCTTCTGTTTTAGCTCATTTCCTGACTGATTGCTGAAGTGTACTGGAATAAATTTGAGAGATTCAAACTGAGATCAAAGTGGACTGAATATCTCACTGGAGGAAAAAAAAACGGGCCTGTTATATATTACCAGAATTAATGCTGCTGACTAAACTGAAACAAACTGATTCACCACTTTAAGGAACTGGAAAAATAAATTTAATTAAGAAGAGTGACTGTCAGAATCAAAATCCAGCCTAAATGATGGAAGAGAAACATTAAACCTTCCTCTGTCTTAAAAATGAAGTTTCCTTCACTGAGACTGGCATCTGACACTCCTGGATCAGCTGAATGAAGCTCAATGAGGATGACAAGCGCTACCCCCTTCAGCTCCCCACCATTGCCCTCGACACACATTGGCGAAGGTTAGATCTGGAGTCCTGTCAGTCAAATGACACAAGCACTTTCTGCGGACGAGCCGTGATGCTGTTATTGGTCGGCCCCGTCCGTCGTGTCTTGACCTCCGCTGCCTTTCCTCTGCCTCTTCTCTGCTCTGAAGTAGAAATTTATGATGGCAGTCTTACGAGATTAACAAAGTGTGCTTCAAGAACTTTTTTGCAGCACAGTTAATTCTGAATACTCCCCATGGAGCTGAATCCCATCCAAGTTGTGGTATTCATACATACTGGGAGTCATTCATTAATCAATGTTTTTTGCATCAAGCATTTCCTTGTATTTAGAAAGGTTTGACCATGGGTCAAAATCTCTCTTTTTACTTCCTGCATTTCAATAAATATTTTATGTCATTGAATTGAAAATGCAACAACCAAACAGCTACGGGCACAATTTAAAGAATAATTACGTCTTTTGCTTCAATTTCAGGAAGGATTTAGGATTTAATACAACTTTTTTTTATTTTTTATTTGGACTCTATAGGTAAAGAGAAAGTTTGCAAGAAAGTTTGAAAGTTTCTGAATTATCTGCTTTCCAGGAGGGTTGGCCCACACCAGCCTAATAGAACTGGTTTCCTGTGTGTTTTTATATAGGCTACACTGAATTATTGACAGATTTATCTCCTTCGTATATCATTCAGTTTTGTGGAAGAATTGCAATGAATCACTAATTTAATTCATCATTCCACCAGAAGAACATCTAAATATCCAGACAGAAAGTAAAAGACAGTACAATATTTTTTACCTATCATTTCTCATCAAATACCTCTAATAATATTTGGAGAACCATACAGCAATAAAGTTACAAGAACTATAAGTTTCACCAACTGCGAGAAAACCACAAGAACGAAACTGTTCGAGGAGGCTTTTTCAATATGCCTGGGCTTAACAGCAAGATTGCTCTTCCAAAGAAAACAAAAGCCCGGCTAACATATTCTACAATCAATTGAAAAAATGTGATGTAGTCTGATGAAACCAATGTTGACCTTTAGATCTGCAATGCCAAAAGCAACGTGAAACACAACAAAAATGTCTAAACGTGGGGGCAGCACCGTGATTTGAAAGTGAGGTTTTCGAAAAGGTAGATGAAATTCTAAACTGTTATAAACTCAGAGCAGTTTTTGACCAAAACATAATATCACAATAAAGGTTGAAAAGTTTGAAATCATACATTATGGTCTAACTTCCACGTCACAAAAATCTTTTAAGTCTCTTTAACAGTGTTGTGCAAACATTTTTACATGTATATGGATTTCTTGGTCCAGAAGCTTCTGTACAATTTACTCAACAATGGGATGCAGATGCAGCTACTGAAAATCCCCAGAGATTTTCGAAAAGTCTGTAGCGTCTTACAGAAGCACAACAGAGTGTGCTTGCAATAAAGAAGTTCAGCTGAACATGTCACGCAAGCAGCACTTGTTGTTCTGGCTGCAGACAAAGGCGAGCACAGAGAGAGAAGTTTTATAATCAGAAGAGAACTGGATGCGCCCACATGTTTTGACTGACATGAGATCTTTGCAGAAACAAAGCACTTTCATGCCACAGCAGTCACCAGTGAGAACTAAAGATGGACGGCTTATAGAAAATGCAGATTTGAAAAAAAGAAAAAAAACCCTGAACCTTTCCAGCCTCCACAGCTCCCCTCTGAGATCCTGCCTGCCGTTCCTGGGTGACAGATGGAGCTGTGTTCAGTTAACTCCTAGCTTACTGCCTCTGTCAGTGGAGGGCTCCCCGGGGAGAACGGAGACCAACTGAGGGGCAGCAGTGACTCACATCGGCTTTCGCGCCCGGAAGCTTCCTGTGGCACTCGGCCGAGGACTCTGAAGTGATGAGGGAGGAGGACTCAGAGATCAAACACGCATTTAATTAGACCAATTAGGCCCCTCACATGTTTGATCCCTCCTCTGTGCTTTATCGAAGCCCTCTTCCGTGAACAACCCAGAATGACTGACGTGACTATGAAGTGGCAGAGGTATGGTCTGACATCTGTATTACCGAGCAGCAGATGGTGGGTCACGTACAGCCCACCATGCATGATGATGTGGCAAAATACCATAACCAGGAGGTTCCCTTGGTTCAGTCTTCCATGAAGGAATCTGTACTTTCAATCCTGCTCTCCTCGGAGAAGACTGGGAACAATTGGCCTCACCGGACCCACAGGTCTACTGTAATGTCTGGCCTAGGCAGGATTGTCTACCTTTTGGACCTCCCAGGGCAGTGGAAACCAGGCCCACCCAAGTCCTGCAGGAGCAAAGTAGCTCTGTGTGAGTGCTTGTGCTCCATCCACACAAAACTGGCCAGACTCTGATCTCAGCGAGGGAAACCTGAACTCAATTTGAGACAAAAGTGACGGGGGAGACCCAGAGTTGGATGATTTGCTTTGTTATTCATCTAGATTCATGGCCCTGACTCAGACCATAATTGCTCCTCCTGTGTAAAGTGTTATTCAGACAGATGCGGAAGGGAAAGATGATGAAACAGTGTGTGTGAGAAGGGCGGCAAATGCATTCATACTCGATTGCCCACCCTGGAACATTGAAAACACAAAAATAAGAAGTAAAGAAACTTCAAGTATGAATATAGGAAGTCTAATCAATTTTCTGATCAAGCACTTAAAAAGACAGAGCCACAGATGCTTGGAAAAGTAACGTGACAGGGAGGACTCAAGTGCTCCAAATAAGATCCATAGGCTCAAAGATATGTCATGAAGTGTGTTTATGAGTTGTAGTTAAAGACAGTCAGCATCTCCTGTAAATAGCAGTCAGAGTGAATCTTCTTTCAACTGTACTGTTTTTCATCTGTAACTGGATTTGCACCGACTCTTGAAAACATGGATCAAAATCCCTTCCAGACTGATTTAGGAAAGGATAATTCTGTGTGTTTCAATTATGTGGTAGTTCTGCAATAAAAAGACCCAGAACCCTACAATCTGTCCATAACCCAGCCACTTAGCACAACAGAATGAAGTTGTTTGATTGGGGGGGAAAAAGTGTTTTAACAGCTAATGCAACAATAATACTGTGGTTTTCTACAGCTGCTCGGATGGTTGAAAATAACGTTTGATTTGGCGCTCTTATGGTGTTAACTCGACTCTTTCATGAGGAGTTTTCTCTAATACTCCAAACAGGGACTGCTCTGACTCCCCTTACCCTGAAGATATTGACAGTTCATAACCTACTCCATTTTTTTGCTTTTTAAAATAACCAAATTTTCCCTTTGATTAGAGTTTGTTGTGCCACCTGCGGTGCAAAGCAGAACAGTAGCCTGGTTAAAAGTTGAGAGAAACCGCAGTTGAGTCAGCGAGTTGTTGTTCGTAGTTGAATTTATACTTCACAATAGTTCTTTAAAAAGACTTGCAAGAGATAATCATCAGCAAGCGGATTGCATCATCAGGACAAGTGAGCGATAACCTGTTAAATTTTTTGCCTCGGTGAAAAAAAAACAAAACAAAAACAAAAGAGGACTTACTGGAAGAGGGATTATGATGTCTAAAAGTCTTAAACACAATGAGATTTATGGGCCTATCAAAGAACAGAAGAAATGGGTAATGGGGGCATGCAAGCAGGCCCGACCGCAGCTTTCTGCTGACTGGTGCAGGCCTGAGAGGTGAGTCATGGAAGAGAGGCTGAGGGGGGTTCGAGGGCCATTATGAGGGTTAGTGGTGGTAACAGACTGAACGAAATCGGGGGGGGTTAGTTCTTGGAAAGTGACGAGTAGATGCTGCTGTACACTTCAGATGCAAACCTGCCAGCCTTGTCACTTTTTATTTGTTGCTTTTTCCTCTCTGTCACAATATCTGCTGCGGTTAAAGTGTACATCTCGGTACGCAGTAAAAAAACAAGTTTAGCTCCTGTTTAAGAAAATGACTGCAAAGTAAAAGTCCCAAAGGAAAGTATTATGCACTGAACCATTGCACAAACAATAATCCCCTTTCTCTCAGGTCTGATTGAAGATGTGATTAACACCGCTGTGCGATGACGTGCTTGGCTTGTGCAACACAGACCTCACAAAAACCTCCGTGGCAGGAAACATCGAGCCCAGGCTTGTGTGACGAAAACAAGCCACAGAGGCCGGTGTGAAATGACTCAACGACTCTTTTAAAGATTAGAAGAAGCTGATGGTGGTCACCACATCCACACATAAATCTACCAGAGCAACGGATTAGTGTTCGTCTGAGGTGAAGAGGCAGAAAAAACAAGTGTGAATCTGAAGATTTCCTGCTTAGGAGGATGAACTATCCTGTCAGATTTCTTAATATGACAGTCACAAAACTTAACTACAAAGTCTTCCATTTAATTGTCTAGTTTTCTTAGTTAGGTGGAAAGCATCTGTACAGTCTGGTGCTGAACTACTTGTGGAAATATTAAAAACAGCTAAGCTCAGAGCTGACAATACTTACAGTAATTTAAAAAGAAGTTGCCGTCTAAATTGATTACTTAAATTTCATGTGCCCTTAGTTATTGCTGAGGGTATCATCTAAACTGATTGAACAGATTTCTTACATTCAGCCCCTCATAATCTGGTCTGCTTAAATAAAATTCATTGCAAACAACTGTCTTTAATTGTTGGGATTAGGTTATAATATTGCAGTCTGTGATGCAACATGAGAAAAAGATGTTGAATTCATTTCTAAAACATATTTTTTGAGGGGGGATGAATAAACCTACATGTCTTTCCAGATTTTTAATTGATTAAAAAAATCTTCAAAGTCATGTATAATTTTTGACATCATTATGTGTTGGTCAATCAGGTAAAATCTCAACAAAACACATCAAACTTTGAAGTTGGTAACAAAAAACAAAAAAAATACACAAAAACAACAATTTAAAATCAATTATGGATGATCAGCAATATCTTAACCTCAAAGGAGAAACTTTTTTCAGATTGTTTATTTGGCACTATAAAAGACAGTTTTTTTAGTGGGCAAAAAACTTAGTAGACTCACTTTGTAATTTGCATTTCTTAACTATACACCTGCACAACTCTACATGAACAAGCTTGCAATTAAAGAGACCTGGCAGACCTCAACGAGCTGCTGCAGCTGATTGACAGGAGACATCAGAGCTGTCCGCTCAGATGGCAGTCCTGACCTCAAAGGCAAATGTAGAGGTGGAGATTTTCTCATTTCATCTTGTATGATGTATGATGGTTTATCATTTACAGATTCATACTGTTTCTCTCCACCGTGCAAAAAGTTTAGAACTTCTTATTTCCAACTCGGTGAGATGAACAGTGAATACTATTGACCCCATTCTGACTAGGCCAGTTATGTAAACTAAAAGAATAAACTAAATAAGACTACATCATTTTAAAACTGATCTATCAACTGATAGAGGAATCCGATGTTTCTACAGATTGAATATAACACCTTAAAACTTCCCCAATAGAAACAGAGGAGCTGTGTCAAAGGGTTAATTTTGACCTATTTCTATATAATACTTATATAATTTTCCTATAAAGCCATTTGAACAGTGAAGCTGTTGTGTTCAGATCATGTTTATTATATGAGATGTTTGACTCATATAGGTTCTCTTCAATATGTATTCAACATAACTATGATTCTTTTTTACTGATCACATTTTTTCAAACTGACTGTAAAAGGCTTAGTTTGTAGTTTTGAATAATTAAAAAAGTTCTTTTAAGAAGTGCAGTTAAAATGTCCCATTTGAACTTACGATTATCAAGAAGAGCGTAAATAATAGTTGTTCTCTAAAGATAAATAATCTTATTTTACCTTTAGAGAACAATAAGAAACAAGTATAAACCTAAATATTTATTTATCAATGTATAGTTTCCTTCAAATTGACAAAACTATAAAATATCCATGACATTATGACTTAAAAAAAAACTTCGAGAGGTATAAATCCATGCACAGGACAAGTCATATAACTATGTGTTTTTTTCCCCTTACTGTTGTATCCACTGCTTTGACCGCAGTAGATGGCACATGTGTCGATGTTTTATCCTGTGCCTTAAGCACCACACAGCCTTGGGGTCCCAAAGTGATGATGACTGCCATGCAGCCTCGACTCAGAAGCTCCTGAGCGGCGTGATGAGCATCCTTCACATTATTCACCGAGTAGCCGGTCAGCAGCTCTGCCTGCAAGAAGGCAACCGGGAGAAATTGGACAGCTTTTAGTTCAAGGAGAGAAGTTAGTCACACGTTAGGAATTAAAATGAAAGGTCAGAAAAAACCCATACTGGTGGAGGATACTGGGAGGACGAGTAAAACGCTTGGTTAGGGAAATTCCCCGAGATAAAACAGCAAGGCAGCAGCGCGTGGTGTTTAGTGTGCAAGTTAGCAAAGCTGTGTTTTCTGCCTTTTGTCATTTAATAAACACAGTGAAATACATTACAGTAATTTATGTCAACATGTCTCTAATTAGTAGCAGCTCACTGTTATGAGTCAGCCTTTTAATTACACAGTGGTCGTGGTCAGAAAGACCCATAAAACACTCTGTGGAAGGTTTTCAGAACTGGACAACAGTCTGCGTGCCTCAAATTCTCCCGGGGAAGATCCAGTGATGTCACCCAGCTCCAGAATAATGAAACAGTGATAAAACAGGACCTGATGGGAATCAAAGAAGGCTGAAACCACCACAGCCATCTTTAGTATTGATTTCTGCACAGACAGAGCTCCTGTTTGCTATGTTTCCCCAACAAACTGGTGTTTGTGTGAACAGATTAATACTGTCTTGTAAAAAAAAAGGGAAAAAAAAGATGCTAAATGACATAAACAGTCTCGTATGCTGAGTTCAGCATGTGTTTGCTATTATTTCCCTGGTGAGTGGAGCACTAGCACTGCAACATAATTACTCCTTATTTCTACCATGGTACTGGATATCAAATAGAAGAAACTAAATCATAATTCAGTTGTAGTTGCATCACTTCGACACTATGAATCAAGATAAAACTTATTTGGGTTTACAAAAAGATCAAAAGATGCCAGAGGAATATAATTTCAGACAGTTTTGGTTCTTTGAAGCTACTCTGAAGGACAAACACAGAATTCACTTTTCACATTTTGCCACAGTTCAACCACAAATCTGAATGTGATTTACTGGAATAAACCAACATAAAGTATATTATATCTGTGAAGTGGAAGAAACAGAATGTGCAGTGCGGTTCGACAAATGAAAATCGGACCCAGCCTGACTGAGTTTAAAATATTTCACAGAGAAAAATAAAGAATTAACCCTGTGGAGGCTGGAAACAAATGCACATTTTTCATATTTTTAAAGGGGCTATTGAACAAACCACAGTACTGATATATCCTGCATTTAAAAGCAAAGACAGAAACTTCGTATTGGTAAGCTAGTAAAAGCATGCTATAAAAATGGTGTCAATATTCAACATACATTTGACACAGACTTGGAGGTGAAGATTGTTGAAGAACTGCTTGTGACCACTTTATTATTATATATTAAAGCGTGTGCGAGAGAATCTGTGTCAAACCTGATGGTCCTCAGGTAGAGATCAAAGGTGGTTTTCCCTGACTATTAAACCCGTCAGCATGGTATGTTGGCTGAGGATCAAAGGGCGCCTTGCACTTTGTCATCCCAAAGCCTTTCTTTCTCTCCTCCGGTACCCGAGCAGGGGGCACTTCGCCGTGAGACGTGCCTGTCTGTTCACGGTGCGTGTCGGCTACAGCGTCCAGACGGGAGGGTCAAACAGCAGCTGACACACGTGGGGATCTGCCCGCTTAGATTCACCCAAACTGAGATCTGTCAGAGAGTCAGAGTAAGCGGTGATCTGGGACAGCTCAAAAATAAACCGGTGCTTTCAGAGCCCGCAGCCAACTCGAATGCCAAAGGAGAAAAAGAACCGTTTTGTTAGTCATCGGCTTCACACCAGGGCAGGGAATCAATCTACCTCCCTCTGTGTTCAGAAATATGAGCAGAATTACAGCTCTCTCACTGTTCAGGCATACCGGTGTGTGTGTGCGTGTGTGTGTGTGTGTGTGTTAGTGCATGTGTTTGCGCGCACACACAAATACAAGAGGACCGGTTCTCTTTAAAGCATATGCACTAAAAATCTGCTAACAGTGTGGGTGTATTTAAAGGAAGGTACATGTTTATGCATTAACAAACAAAACAAGGCTGTTGTTACAGGTTTTTATATCATTATTTTTTTTTTGTTTTTTATTCACTTAAAAAAGTGCAAATGTAAAAGAAAAATGCTAAAATGACTAAAATGACTAGTTGGAATTTAAATCAGTGTGTCTTCATCAAATGGTTGTACACTTTAATACATTTCATGAGGACAATTTTTGAAATCACTTCCTAATTAAATGATCCTTCTGAAGCTAATAGATCTAAAAGGAAACTCAGACCTTTCAAGTGACAAGCTCCATAATTTAGAGAGCCTGGTGACAGTAGCGCACAAGGACGAAACTGAATCTAGTGACTTGAGAAAATATTCATATTCCTTGATCATTTTCACAATTTGATACATCACAGCCATAAACCTAGACTAGCTCTACATAATTTGATGAATAAACATAAAGTAGTTGTGAAGAGGAATAAAAATGCCACAAGAACCTCAGAACCTTTTCTCTGACTGCTTGTGATGGCCATTTGTGTTAAAATCTGTTGAGGGATGTCTCTTCCAGCTTTGCATATCTAATTGATATTTTTCCCCATTCCTCTGGAAAATATTTAGCTTGGATGGAAAATATCTGGAAGGATCAATGGCTGAGCTTTTGGGTCTTGAGCCAGGTGAGATGCAAATCGATCATAGATGTCAGAAATAATATCCAGCTTAAATTTCAGCAACATTCGCAGTATTTCTGGAATCAGACAACTTTTAAAATCTTCATTAGCCAAAATAGCTGCTTTGTTTGGGTCAGCAAAATAGTCTGATATCATTGGATTGAATATTCTGAGTTAAATGTATTCATGCATAAAAAATGTGGCTCATATTCATTAAGACAAAACAAATTATGAAATTATCCATTTAACTTTATACAAAAAACAAAAAATCTTTGGAATTCTAAAATAAAATAAATCTTTATCTTGTAATATATTGCAGCTTGTCTAGCTAGATCAAAAATGATCTGAAATCATCTGACTGTATGACAAACACCTACTCCTGGGTGGGATGTTTTGGTGCTCTTTCAACCTCTTCCCCCCGCACAGTAAATAATATGACAGTACCTCCATGACCTGACAATCGGTGGGGAGTGGGGAGGGTGAAAGAGAGGAGACATGTTTCGTTTTTGTCAACTCTCCCTTTCATGTTCCCACACCTGGCGACAGCACCTCGACGCCCCGCATCACCACATCAAATAAAGAAACCCAGTTAAACTGACATCCACCTCATCCCCAGAGGGGGGTGACTAACTTCGCCAAAGAGCACATCTGCCCTGTTGTTTTTACTACCATTCCCATCAGTCCCTGCCCCCTGCAGCTCGTCTGTTATTGCCTGACAGATAGTGTTCAGGGTGTCTTGGCGTACATTTTCTGGAGACATGCTCTTTGTCTTTCTGAAAGCTGTGAGTTTATTTGGCTCAATAGATGATTTATAGATGGGTTGACAGGAGTTCATGAAGCAGGAAGCACATATGCATCTGTGTTCAGAGGTTCATTTTTAACTCACATGTCAGTTTACGTCTGATGCTGCCAATTGGAGATCTTCAAATGCATGTTGTTTGGAATGCAAGAGGCAACATGTCAAGCAACATAAATGAAAAAAAGATCATTTTTAGGACTTTAATTTCTTAAATTATCACTGTGCGCTGGAGCTTTTTTGTGCATCGATTAGGTGGACATTTAAAACCCATTTTCCAGCTAGAAATAATTAAGAACTAGCTGTCCTTAATTAAGTAGCTAATTTAATTTTCTGCCCAATTTACAGACTTTTTTACATTCATTCTCCATTGTTGCCAAAGTAAGAGCTGTCACAAAGTTTAGGTCTGGACTCCACCGAGGTTGAGTAAAAAAAAAGCAACTTCAACATGGTGTGGTTCTTGATTCTAAATATGATCTGAGTGCTTCTGAAATTGCTGATTTCTTGGGATTTTCACACACAGTTTATGTGGCAACTCTGACCAGGCAGAGATAAAGAGTATTGCAGTGCATGACAATTTCAGTTTAGTTGTGAATGCATGTCTGAGAAAGATGGAGTAATGGTGCATGATCCATGATCCATGGATCCATGAGTGTTATTTGTGATTCTTCACCTCTGACTCATTACAGCAAAACACATCAGAGACCCTGTAGAAACCGAAATCCAAGTCAGGAACGGCCGGCGCTGGGTTGAAGATCGTCCTTACTGCAATAAGAAACAAAAACGGTCCGTTTCATTGATTACTGCGTCAAACGTCAGAACTGATAGCTTGAGCAGAGCTCGAAAAATGCAAATGTTCGAAATAATCCAGGCGGTTATACAGCTGTCAGCTTGTTTTTGAAAGGATTTTAACAGTTTCACTTGGTGAGATCTTTTGTCTTCTCCTTTTCTGAGTCTCGCTGCCAAGACATCTTAATTAAACCTTCACTTGGAACAAAGGCTTGCAGGCGACCGCTGGGGATTGCTCTGGAAAGCAAAGCTCAAGTGGAAGAGCTGCTATAAAAAGAAACCCTTTAAACAATTAAATTAGCATTCTATGAGAAAAAGAGAATAAACGGTGAAAAGATCTCGCATCTAGCAACATTTAGCAGGTTTGCGTGAGAAGACAAACTTCAACATGAGGTGTGCATATAACCATGTATATATGCGTGTGCATGTGTGTGCATGTGTGTATCTGTGTGTGGGTGTTACGTGAGTTGTGACCCTCTCCGGATGTATATGAGTGTGAATTTGTGTGTCACAAGTAATCCTCTGTATGTGTTGCAAATCACTGTCTAATGCATATTCATGAGAGCATTAATGCGTCTAATACCACGATTTCTGTGTATGTGCGAGGATAAGCCCAGCCTGACGAGGCGATTAATTCCGATATCTCTGTGTACAAAATAAAGCCTTGTGCGAGTCTGAGAGTTGGAGCGAAATATACATATCAACGCTGGTGACATCAAAGTCTGTTGTGCAGAAGTGTGTGTGCATGTGTGTTTGCGTGGGCTCAGAAGAGAGCAGATGCGTGGGTTTGCATAGGGCTTTGGCCACCTGGCACTTTGAGGTGGATGCTCGGCTGCTGGAGAGTAAAAGTGGAAATAATGTCTGTTTCAGCGGACATGAAATACTTCTACTGTATTTGCACTCATGATCTAAGGAGACCCAACTCTTTTCAGTCTTCCTATCTCAACTTCGGACTGAGAGGTTTTCAAGACAAGCGCATAAACTCTGGAAAGTGATGCCTCTGTGCATGTAAAATCAAAAGATCTTTGCAAATCTGTCTGCCGAAGCAAATGCTGCCAAAATGGTCAGTTCTTTACTCTGTCTATCCTTCTTAATGTTGATATTCAGTTGCATTATGATGTTAAATTAACATGGATTCTGCAGTTTTGATGAAGACAAGAGGCCTTTACATTCAAAATTAAAACATTTGTTTTGGTAATAACTTTAGCCCCAACTTTACAATGGTGTAAAGCTGCAGTCATACTGTATCCCATCTTGTTATATATGTTGGAAAACGGGAAATTGCTTAGCATGCAGGTCTAAGCATCAGCATTGTTGCCAACTTAGTAACTTTGTGGCTATATTTAACATCTTTTGCGACCTTTCTAGCAATTTTTTTAACTAATAGAAACAGAGACAAATCGAGTAACTTTTTTCTGTTATTGGAGACTTTGGCAACAGCACATAAAGCCCCAATAGTACGGCAGCTACAGCGAGCAGTGAGCACTGCGTGCTGCCTTGAGCCCCTCCCTCCTCTGAGGCATTTGCAGGTGATCAGACAGCAACCTGGTCATGCAGCTCACACATTTGAGACCCACTACATTCCAATTGACAAAGGACGTAAATATAGTATGAATACATGTCGGCTATTTAAATACTTCTTGTGCAACAAACTTTGTGATACAGCAACCAAAGTCCATAGGAAATTATTAAGAGAACTTCAGAACTTCTGGAGAACAACTTCTTTAATAGATGACAAGAGAGTGTGAACATTGGAAAAAATATAAAATGAGTGAAACATTGTTCTAAACATCTGCATATTAATTTGGTGGGGAATTATTAAATGAGTTGTTTGATTAAAAGGCAATAAATTATTTTCCTTGTAAGATTCCTGCAGAACAAACCAGAATAAGCCATTTGCTTACTATAACTAGGCTTATTATATCTATCTTTAATTTCTTCTGAGAACATTATATTTTGGTGTGCCCTTTTAAAACTCTGTCTGAATTGATCTTGCGGTTGTTAAGATACACCCAGACGTTCTTGTGTTACACAAGCTATCATCAATAATCAGATTATGTTTTGTTCCTGCAGACAAAACAGTTGTTACGCACAAGGGTGAGTCACTTTATTGTGCAGGTGTTGAGAATGCATAAGATGAACATATGCAAAACATCCACGGAAGGAATCTGATCAATATTCCCACGAGAGCAGCTTGAATGTAGTCCCTCATCCACTTATGCATGGTGTGTCTTCACGTCACACAGACTGACGTGTCTGTCTGTCTCAGACTGCTTTGTTTTCTAGCCAGGTGTTAATAAAACCACACGAACCAACACAAGCGCACGGACGCTCACAGCTGCTGGGACAGATGTGGCAATTCTGGGATGTATGAGTACTGAGTCACGTCTGGAAGCCGGGCACGCGTGTCTTTGTGTTTCATGACTCTGGGCTTTTTAGTGTTGGCTGGTTCAAAGTCTGGTTGCACATGAGCTGAGAGAGCAGCCAGAGGAGTTTTAAGGGAGCATAAAAAAGAAAAAAAAGGAAAATTGTTGACGTGTTTGGTTCAGGACGAAAGGTGGATGGAAAACAAGGCTAGCGAGAAAGCAGTGAGACACACAGGAACACGCATATACACAGAAAAGGGATGAGTCATCTGTGAGTATGTGAAAGGGCTTAAAGAGGCTCTAATTGCATCTGGTGAGAAATATAATAGCAGCATCTTGTTAAGGAAGTGGAAGAGACAAAAAGGAGTGAAAACGGAAGAAGAATAAGCAGAACTGAGTTTTTTCCATTACCTTCTCTATACTAAATGGTTGGTGGCAATAATTCTGCATATTTTCCTTTCAAATAATGGCATAAATCAAACTTTTTTTTCTTCACAGGTTACCAAGACTTTCTAGGAACTGGCATCCACAGTGAGTGTTGCTCGCTGGTGACATTTGCGTAAATTGAGCGTCGCTTCACCCCCGCATTATTAAACCCATTAACACCCGTTCCCTCCAGAGAACTCCATTTACGCAACGCTCTGGTGCAGCAACGTCGAGGTGGCATCTTTGCCAAACGTCTGCGCTCGCCTTGCATCTCTTCTGGTGCTTCATGCCAAGCTGACATGGAGCGGAGGGTGTGTGGGGGGGCGGGGCGCTCGGAGAGGCCATCTGGGTATCCCATCTGCAACACGGTTACGGCTGCGACTCTTTGCTACTGGCAGCCTGCAGCGAGCGATTATGGACGACAGTCTCTGATGACAGGGGTGACAGTCTCCCGAGACGATTCTGTGACGCAGAAGGGTGCTAATAATAGATTATTAACTCAATAACCTTGTGACAAAAGTAAAGTGGAGGTTTGAGTTTGACAAGACAGAGGGTGGGGACAAAAAAAATGAAGCTTCTCAGGTGAAGACGGTCAAGAATCCTCATCCAGAAGTGGACTTACGGACATTGTTATTTGCTGCTTTCTTTTACGTTTGGTATAAATTATTACGGTGAAATAACATTAGAAAGCTGTAACTCTGGGATTACTCTTAGTTTTACATGTAACTTTCATTCTGTTCAAAGTCACTGAAACAGAAAATGTCAAGTATACAAATCTCCTTTTCCACCAGTTTTTGCTACATTGCAATGGAGCCTGGCCAGGTCTAAATGACTTACGCTTGATTTCCTACAAACGAACAAGTATTCTGCCTCCAACACACACAAAAATCAACCAGGTATTTCTAACTTTGGTATAATGAATACTTAAGTCTGTAGGATCCATTTTTTTCATTCCAACAACTCCAACACTGTCACTAAGATTAAAGATCTTCAAAGACAAAAAAAAAAAGTTGGATCTACAAAGGTGAAAAGGGTTTTCAGGCCACCAACAAGAAGCTCTTTGTGAATATGGCATCTTGTCAAAGGATAGACTGGGAAATAGAAAGCTCAACATTATGCCCTCTTGTCCAAGTTTGGTTCTTTGTAACTCAAAAAATTGTTCTTGGGCCAGAGAAGATGGCTCAGTCGGGTCGTCACTGAAGATTTGGACAAAAGTAGTGTTTACACACACATCTGAAAACCCAGATGGCCTCCAGACAAGTGGATTACATTGCAAGTACCTTCAGACCTTTTGGCTAAGAGTTCTGGACACATTTCTTTTCACTGTCCCAACATGAATCCTAGATGACCCAAAGCTTTGTCCTCACACACTCCCAGCCAACATCACGCAATATACAATAAAGATCCAACTAGTTGATCAAATCTGGTGGTCATATCATACAGTTTCAGATTTATTACTTAAAAGCACATTTTTATTATCAAAAGCATCATCTGTGCATGCGATAGTAGTTACACTGACCTTTATTGTCATGAGCCATTTGCAGAGCCCGGAGTGAAGTCTGCGAACTGATCTCCAGCTGACACACCAAGACTTTAGCTTTTCTGATTGCAGTAAGAGCTTGATGCAGCTCCTCTTCGCCCAAACGCATGTTGGCACCGGCCACAATTACAATGGCATTTTCACCTGCCCATGGAAATGCAAAAAACGTGTGTAAGGATAGCAGCAGACATATTTTAAACTCAATGCAAACTCTCAAGCCCATACATACATGGTAAAAATAAATTACACTATCTTTAGATTCTAGGCATCGGGAGATGTGCCAGGTTCTAAGACACTGTCATTTACACAACAAAGCTTATTCCAAAATTGAATAAAAAAATAAAAATAAGCACATTCTTAGTATTTTCGTTGCATTTCAGAGAGAAAATATAAACTAGGTGCTGCTAGCCAAATTTAGCCACCTCAAAAAAAGCTTAGTTTTGACAGTATTCTGTCACCATCCAGGCATTAACCCATGAGCACCAGCCAGATAGTATGTCGGTTCATCTTTTGCTAAAGCCCAGACCTGTCAAGTCATGGACTCCACTGGACTCCTGAAGGTGTGTTGTGGTATCTGGAACCAGAATTTTAGCAGCCGATCCTGTAGGTCTTGTAAATTGGTGAGTCCATTGCTTGTATTTGTTTATCCAAAACATTCCACAAACTGATGGACCCCTGCAGCATTTGGAAGCCAGGTCAACATCTCGAAACATTTTTTGTGCCACTCAAACAATTTTTTAAGACTTTTTATTTTGTAGTAGGATACACTATGCTACTGAGAGAAGCTAGAGGGTATGCAGGTCCTGTTAAAGTGTTAACATGAACTTCAGCAGTGCTTAGGGAAGCGTTGTGTCACTTTCATATCAACATGAATTGCAAGGTTTTCAAATCATTTTCAAAACAAACATCCTGCTATCACTAACTCACCTTTTTATATTAGTAGTGCCAATTGTTACCCACTTAAGAGATCCACATGAACCTGCCCAATCCATCCACATAAGAGTTCATAATCATCAGACTAGCATAGTGGCCAGTAACATCTTCAGCAGCTTGAGCTACAGAAGCTCATCTTTTGGATTGGATCACACAAGCCAGCATCAATGGGCACTGGCCCATCCATGATCCCATCACTGGTTCACCATCGCTCCTTTTTAAGATGCTCTGCCACCACAACTTGGCCCTTGTCAAACTCACTCTAGTCATGCTCCTGATGCATCAACTCTAAAGTCAAACATTCTGTTTAATATATTTCACCCATTAATATGTGGAGAAATGAAGAAGTAATTAATGTTAATCACCCCTCATGTCAATGGCCACGAATACAGATGTCAATTAAAACGCTCACCTAACCTAATTGTAGCCAATAAAAAAAACTTTTTTTTTTGTTGCTTTTTTGAGTGTTTGACGTTCTTGTCCTTTTCAATCTTGAGCAATGAGCAATTTCTAACTGGTTTCAAAGATCCATTACCAATGGTTCCTTTGAAGAAAACCCAAAACCATGATAGCAAAGCCCAACAAATAAAATAGAAATTAATCTATTTATTTCAATATTTAATCATGTTGAGATGTAAATATGACAATGAGCACAAATAATTTTAGGCAACTGTGTTTAAGCAGCTTTAGCTTGCAGGACCCTTCTGAGACACGTTAAAATACAATTCAGTATTTTTATGGGTCAAGGATTAAAAAAACAATATTTAACTGATTCTATATTAGTTAAACACTCATTTACAAAAAAGGGGATAAAGATTGAAGATTGAGATCCAAAGATAAGCTCTTTTTTTCAGTAACCGACAGTAAATCTCCTGGAACTACTTAAATGTAGAGATATACACGGGTGTATTGTGTGTATGCGTGTGTGTTATAGAAGAAAAAAAAGAGTGCTGATAGCCTACAGGTATTCTTGGCTGTGCATGCATGAAATCATTTCTCCATCTCAAAGAGCTTTTTGGATCTCAGCAGGGCAGTACAGGTTAGCGGCACAACCATTTACCTGCATCGTTGACGGTGATTGAAGCAGCTCCTGTGGCTGCATCTGAAGTCTGCCAAACAAAGTCTAAGACAGAAAAGGAGAAAAAAGTGCCTATGTTTAAACGCATTTAATGTTTGTCTTTGCAGCAAAGCAAAGTTGTTTCAGTGCTAGATGTTTTTTATAAACTTATGGAAGACAATGCCAGAATTGCAGTACCTACCACTTGCTTTGTGTGCATTTGGCTGGAACCATGTTACAAGGGGTTTAGGAGTTTATTTGAAAAGCAGCTTAGTTAGAAATAGTTTAAAATTCTTAGCCAAAGCAATAGAGCTAAAGGTGTTGATGTAACAAAATCATCAATCCAAAATGCCAGAAATATTTGGATCTAAATGGGAGTCTTATATAGTGCACTATGACAATGGCAACCAAATTTGCTTGAGTGTGGAGAAAAAAAACTGCAAAAATATTACCTGTGTGTACATCATTGTCCTTGAAATTCTGGATATAATTGTCTCCAAAGAAGTCTTTCCCAACCTAGAGGAGATTGAGAGCAAAACGATTCCAACAAAGAGAGTGTCAAGTAGGGTCAGACTTGGTTAGCGGCAACTTTTGAAAAGTGAAATACTCAAATCTCTGTTGGGTTGGATTTGGTGCGCCCTGCCAGCATACTGGCATGGTGCCGTTGCCGAAATTGTGCAAAAACGAACAAACAAAAGCCAAGACATGCACACACCCGGAAAACACACGACCAGCTGCGCCAAGCCTTGAAGACACGATAACCCCGCCTTAACGCCTCTTCATGCCCACCTCGCTATCGTTTCCATTCCCTCCTTCCCCTCTTTCCTTTATCCGCTTTGGGATGTCCACATCTGTAGCTACTTCGGGTTGTGAAAGGGGTCCCCACCTTGCCCTGAGGCTTCCAATTCGAACCCACGCTTTCTAAAAAAACGTGCTTCAATGCGAGCATATCTAGCTGCCTGTGATAGTGGGTTGGAATGGTATTGGCTGCTTGGCCCCGTTCTCTTTGAAGAGCGGCCTTTCGTCTTGGATGTTTTTTTGACAAGCCTGGGTGTCTATTTTTGGGTTCTCCCCATGCCCGGAGAGCTCCTCCCGCACTAGTTTGATATCGATTGGGCCTCTTTGTTCTGACTGAGGTGGGGCTTTGGCGCTTTAGTGCGCAGGTTGAAAGGCCGCGCTGAGCTTGCTGATTGGAGACTCGAGGTTGTATGGTTTGGGAATACGCTTGTTTGAAGGCGCGCAGGCGTGGGTGGGCAAATGCATGCGCTATGGTATTGATCATGAAAAAAATGAGACATGGACAGTTGATATAGTGAAGTGGGAACGAAGCTAAAAGGTTTGTTGGAGTTGTTAAGTTGGCGGACCATGGTATCTGATGGTTGGGTATTTGCAGTGAGTGAGACAAAATTGGACGAGTAAAAATACTTAGCTTTCAATTGAGATGACCATGCCAAAGAAATTCACACTTCAACCCATACTCAACCAAATTACCAGCACATGGCTTTGGCTGAAAACTTCATGCTCCTTCCATACCTTGCAGATCATGGCAGTTTTCACCCCCAGTCTAGCTGCCTGAATGCACTGGTTGGCTCCTTTCCCTCCAAAGCCAATGAAGAACTTGTGACCATGGATTGTTTCTCCTGCTTTCGGTAGCCTTGGTGCCTGGCTGGGGTAAAAAAACAAAACAAACAAACATTGCTGCATTCAATTATCACAAAAATGTGTGAGAAACATTTCCAGCAGAATCTGTTGATTGATTGAAGGTCTTGCAAGTCAAGATTCAACACAATGTAAATAACGTTTTAATGGATGAAGAAATGGGAAAAGGCACAACCACGTGTAAACTGGTAAAAACCAGCCTCTTGTCCAGCACTTTATTTCGGACACAGGGTCTGGGCTCTCGGCTATCAAGAAACAATTGCTTCTTGAAGGCATGGACTGTTGTAGTTTTAAATGTACCCAATCGCTAACATTTGTATTTGATATACGTCATCACCAGTTCAACGTTATAAAAAAATGAAATTGCCTGCACTGTAAATGACCATCTCCCACTGCAAAGAGTGAAGTGCTGAGCAGAACCAGATGGCTGTTACTATGAATTTAATATTTGGCCAACACAGACTGAAAGGCTTTGCTCACTTTATATACTACCATTGCTAAAACTACAGGAAAACTACAATTATAAAACAGCACAGAAAATCATTGTTATTGTACACATCTTCTGTTCGCTGATTGGCCTGGTAGAGAATCTAAATGGAGGGAATTCCAGTGAATGGGAGAAAGCCCTGACTGTGCTGTAAACAAGATTAAAATCGAGCAGAATAGCACAGAAAGGCAATGGGCAGGCTAAACTACAGGGGAAAAAATTTAAGCATGTGGATTTGGAAATTGCTTCATCACTCAAAAAAGCACCATTCTACTTAAACTTGAATAATCCAAGGCAACCATTTCAAAATTGGACAATGATGCAACAAGCAAATAACAAAGATGTCTCAACTTGCCTG
The DNA here is from genome assembly GCA_903067075.1 of Micropoecilia bifurca. Classification (NCBI taxonomy): domain Eukaryota; kingdom Metazoa; phylum Chordata; class Actinopteri; order Cyprinodontiformes; family Poeciliidae; genus Micropoecilia; species Micropoecilia bifurca. The sequence goes on along the minus strand of CAEGAF010073948.1, from coordinate 17,155 downwards.
ATGCCTGACTCATTTGCTGGTAAAGTTCAACCTTGCACAGGTGCATATGGAAGGAAATGTCTATCCCCTGAATCCTCTGAAAGATTCAGAATAGGTGGTGAGTAATGAAGGGATGAGATAACATAGAGCCTTATGGCTACATGTGAGGGCTTTGTGGTCTGGCCCTGGGCACTACTGGCTTGAGGCCACTAGGATTGTGGGTATCATAAACTTGTTTTTGACAGCACTGATGCATTTCTCTAAGCATGTGTGTGAGCATATTTGTGACAGGTGTGCTGTTACTGTAAGTTTACTCAAACACAGGATTTCCAGTAATTGAACAGCTTTCCCCCCCTTTTTTAATCCTGGTGTTTTTGCATCAGTGTGTTAAAACACAGGGAAAAGAAAGCATATCTCAAGATAGCAGAATATTAGACTAGTGAGGCAGAAATTCATTTACTAGGAAAAAGAACAAAGATTGTATAGGTGAACACCCACGTAGGTGTTCAAAGTACACTTGTCCTTTGAACACATTGATACCTTTGTACAATTTGAATGCTACAAATAATTTCATTTTTTGCAACTTTTTTATATTTATTTTCCTCAGGAAGTTTTGTCTTGCCAGATCACACTGTTTTGAATAGTCTTTCATATAAAACTTGCTCAAAAGGGGACTGAATATAATAAAGAATGGACCAAACAAGACACAAAAATCAAATCCAAGTAAACATCTTAAATCTTGGAAAAATATTTTTGCAATATCTGACTAAAATACACTCCTCATATCTCTAAAACAGAATATCAACCATGTATAAGTGTATGTAGAGGGGGAAAAATGTTTTTTTATATCTGTGTGAAGATCTATGGTTAGCAATTAGATAGCTTAGTTGTTGGAATAGAAACTAAATTAAGCAGCAAAACTCTTATGTGAATCACAGTCGTTCTACAATGGTCCAGCTCAATAACCTATGACTTTTATGTTTGTTTTCTTCAAGGGATAAGATCATTTAGTCTAAATTGAACTGTGCCAAAATAAAATAAAAAGCTAATAGGCTAAACAAAGAAAGCTAGGTAAAGGTAAACACAGCTAAACTCAGTGACATAAAACAACAAAAGCTAGGCTAAGCAACATTAAACTAGTTGATCACAACTAGCTGTGATCAGCTAAGCTAATCACAGTCAGAACAAACTTTGATAAAATAAGCTGAACAAAGTTAAGGTATGCTAAGCTAATAAAATAATAAAAGATAGGCTAAGATACCCTGAATTAAGTGTATCTAGGTGAAATAAAAGAGGAATTATCATTAAGACATATTTTAGAGTAACAACATAGCATATTTTTTGGACAAAACAGTTAAAACTTTGAAAAAAAAAATGCTTTATTTCTTCCGAAGTTGTAATTCAACAAAATATCAAAAAAGTGCTAGTTGGAAGTTTTTTTTCTTCTTCAAGCTATATCTCATACAATATATTTCTGAGAATCAAATCAAAATGTTACTATTGGTTTTCCAGAAAATTACAAAAGAATAAAGATAAAATGAAACAATTAAATAAAACATGATGTTTTTTGCTTGATGGGATGTTGGCATGAAGGTAGTGAACATTGTTTAAATAAAGTAATTTATAACACTGAGTGTTTCTATCTGTAAACTACTTGTAAATGAAGGTCTGTAGTGCCTTAGAAGTTTTAGAAAAATCTTGAAAGGTTTGAACTGTAGCAATGATAAACTGAGTATTATGAGGTTAAAAATAAAAATCAGGCCTTCACAATTTTTTTTCCATTGCTATTTGAATTTTTATGAGGTTTTCCCAGCACTATTACGTAAATGTATAGTTCTTAAAAGGACTGACATTTGAGCTTTACAATAATGAATAAACCTTTGGCTTGTTTCCACCTGAAGACATATAAGTGTCAGTAGAGACAAAGAGATTTCCAAATTCTTGACTCAAACCACCCATATCTCATAAAATGCAGAAACACACTCGGCTATTGTTGTTTGTGGTGAGTGCACCGGGAAAACAGCACAGTTATGTGCTAAAGTGCGACCACAGTGTGTTTTCTCCCACGGAACCAAGAGGCCAAAGCAGGTGTTCTATGACGTGGAATGTTTGCTTAGAGGCTGACTCTCATTTCCCTCTCCTATGTCTGTGCCTCAGCTGCTGGCAAGAATCACAGGGAAGTAAATGAGGACGAAAACAAACCCAAAAGATTTTTTCCACAATGTGAACTTTCTTTCAGAGGCCCTAATGTGGACCGGGAACTTTAAAACTAAAACCCAGATGGACATCAAGGTTTTACCTGAGAATAAGTTTTCTAGAACAGGATGCATACTACATTATTGCATAATAACTCATTTAATTCAAGTGCAATGACCTTTAGATCAAATTATGAGTCACAGAAGTGATTTTTCTGAGTCCAGGAGGCTGTTTAGATTCTTGTTGTGTAATCGTCCTTGTCCATAAAAGAATAATGTTGCTGAGGTTTCAGGAAATCAGAAAAAGGTGAAAAGGGGGACGAGCTCAAGCCACCTTACATTGACAACTGGTGAACTACTTTGCTAACAATAGGCACATATGTGGGCGTTTAATTCTCCGTTCACACCATTTATCTGAGCCACGTGCAAGCTGCCATTATGCAGTTAGTGACCATAGGCAGCCTATAGTGCCATATAACAAGCCACTTATCAGTATACTCATTGTCTGGAACAGCCATGGATGCATTACTGCTTTAATTTATTTAATTCACTCAATTATAGACAATAATAAGGATTTCCAGGCAGACCCCTAAAACATCTTACTGTATCATAAATACATAAGATTATTTACATAAAGATTTCTATAACTGATTTATAAACATTTAATAAACTGCCTTTTAAATAAACAATGACTGTTCATAAATCAGTAATTATAAGTCATACAGCAATACGTTAAAGGGAGAGAGATGTAAAAGCAACCAATACCTTGCTAATAAGTGACTTCGTACCACTCTCCAGAAAACATCTTAATTCTTGAAACTTGATAATTATCTGCGTATTAATAATCTATACATTGTTTATTATCAAAGAATGATTTATAAGGCGTAATCATATTGTAAAGTGCAACCAACAAATGCAGTTCTTTACAGTAAATCAACAGAAAGAACAAAATACTTAATTTGACCAGTTGTACAAATTTATACAGCCTATAAATGTGTGGTATAAATAATTATTTATGTGTAAACATCTTTCTACTAAAACATCATCTTTTTGTTTTTGATTGATATTCCAATTACATTCAAATTAACTGATATAGTTATTAAATATTATGTCTTATTAACAAAAATAGTAACAATAATAAAATAGTAAAAAATGTCTGTATTAATGGGAATTTTGAAAATAAAAAATAACTTTCTAAGACCTGGAAATGAAACTTTTGATCAAAATCTAGTTATTTAGTTGACATTATACAAAAACCTTTTCTGAGAAAGTAAAAGGCAAATATAGAGTGCCAAATTAAGATATCTACCAGAAAGGTGGACAATACCACAATCTTTCCAATAAATGAAACTAATCCTTCCCTCCAGCGTTAACCTTTTGCGATGTTGAATTCTACCAACTATGTATGATTTTTTAAAAATTTATTTTGCAATTGTTCATTTACGTAAACATTGCCATTATTCTATGAAAACACCTATTTTATTGCTCTCAATTTCAAGGAAAAGTTTATTCTAAATGGTCAGAAATATGTGGCAGCAGGGGGCGCTGTTATTTCTTTGACAAAGCGTTAAAAGTATGAGAAGCAGATCTGCGCCTCCTTTCAATGTGCTGCGGAGGGTAGAAATAACTCCTGGCTGCTCGAGTGTTTGAAGAAGTCACAATTGGAAAAAGACAGAGTGAGAAACAGCTGAGCATCTAAAGGAGAAAAGAGATAATTAAGACTATGGGCTGTATTTGACTAACACGGTGCCAAAAACCCTGACTGGATTTCCACCTTCAAAGCCAGATGCATCACTTTGAAGAGCTAAAATTATACTCCACTATCCGGATTCTGACCTCCATCCAAAAATCCCCCCGCCTTTCCCGCCCAGAACCAGACCGTTTTCCGTAAGCTTATTAAGGCTCTAATTGACAACTCCTGCCCTTCAAAGCAAAAAGTCGCTGGTTGAGTTTCTAATGAGAGCCAAAATTAAAGCGTCTCCCCTCAGTAGGAGAGGGCATGTGTTTTTCATGACTAAGAAACTCACTAAAACATGACATAAACACCTTTAAAAAATAAATCAAATCTCTTCCACATTCAGTTGGCTTCAGCTCTGACATTAAAGCTGCTTTAGGTGTCATTGCTCACAAAGAGGCTGAGAATTTGTTTTCAACTAACACACTGTGGTGCAGGCGATGACTAACCAGTTGTGGGAATGGATCCGACTTGGCTCAACAAATCTCACCACATATCAGGATGATGCAACGCTGACATTTTCAATAGCAGCAGTTATACAAGACTAACTGCACTTTTTAAATCTTTGCAAGCTGATTTACAGTTAATATCTACATCACCTTAGATCAGCGAATTGCTTTAAACGTGGGAGAGAATTTAGAAAACAACCGTTAAGGTTTTGAGTAAGCTTGCTCTAAAGATTGTCAGACATACACTGTCAAGCTGCTCATGTTTTTTGTAACATCTTTAGGAAAAACACTGAAAAACAGTTGTCTAACTTTAGACCACTTCCTCCATTTCTGCGACAAAGTTTACTTTAAAAAAACTGTGATGGAAAACCCCTTTCGGTCTTCATGCCATATTTTCCACAGGCGTGCATGTCAAAATATAATCCCTGTAGGGAAAAACGGGGTTGTGGTGGGTGTTAATAAAAATTAGAGATCTGCAGCTCTATTTCCGTTCCCAATGCTGGTAGTAAACGTATAACTTCGGATTCCTTCTTTCAAAGAACAAATTTACAATTTGTTCTTTGCTACAGGAAGATGATGTTTGCTACAGGAATGCTACAGGAAGATTTCAACCAGCAACATCCACACCATTAATTGCTTGAAAATCTTGTCTCCGGCTAACTTTGCAAGCAGTAACAGGCCCATTTTACTGGGACACAAACCACAGGACATATCATCTACACCCCAGTAACAGTCCAGGTCAAACTTCATGTTAAAATCTTACTCCAAATTGTATTACATCAATTTCTTTCCTCAAAATTCTACACACAAGTATCCCATTGTGACAATCGAGTGTTTGTCAAATATTAAAAATATCACATTTATTTAAGTATTCAGTCTTTACCATGTCATTTAACACTAAGCTGTTCACAGCTCATCCTTGAGACTTAAGTGGGATCCACCTGTGGTAAATTCAGTTGAATGAATTTGATTTCGAAAGGCACACGCCTGTCTTCAGGCCATGTCAGAGTGCAAACATCAAGTATGAAATCAAAGGAATTGTTTGGAGACCTCCAAAGCAGAACTGTCTTGAGGCACAATTCTGGGGAAAGATACTGAAATATTTCTGCTGCTTTGGAAGTCCCACTGAGTACACTGGCCTCCATCTGCCTCCTGCTTAATGTGAGAAGTTAGGACTCGTCCAGGAGCTGGTCGGCCATCTAAACTGAGTGACTTGAGGAGAAAGACCTTAGTTGGAGAGATGACCAAAGACCCAATGGTCACAGATCCAGCATTCTTCTGTGGAGAGAGTGGAAACTTCCAGAAGCACAACCATCTCTGCAACAGTCTACTAATCAGGCCTTTATGATAGAATTGGCCAGATGAAAGCTGCTTCTAATAAGGCAGCTCATGAGAACAAAATTCTCTGGTCTGATGAGACAAAGAATGAACTCTCAGGTGACAATACCAGAGAGTATTGTGATGGAAAACCCCTGATTCCCTCCAGTTTGGAGGAAATCAGGATCATGCTATGGGAATGTTGTGCAGTAGCAGGAACCAGAGCGTTCTTAACTTTAGTCTGGGTCATTGTCCTGCTCACACATGGCCAGAACCACTCTGTGAATGTTCTGCAATGGCCAAGCTAGAGTCCAGAGTTGATCTGACTCATCAGACGTCTCCCATCCAACCAGGTGGAGATTGAGAAGAAGTGCAAAGAACGAGCCAAACTGCCTAAAGATGTGAGTTAAGGTTGTGGCATCATATTAAAAAGACATGAGGCTGTAATCGCTGCCAATGGTGGACCAACAAAGTATTAAGCAAATGCTATGGATATTTATATAAATGTGATTTCTTGATTTCCCATTTATACTAAAATTTGCAAAGGACTCAAAAATGCATTTGACACTGTCATATTGAGTGTGAGTATAATTTTTAGTTAGGAGATTACTTTGATAAAATTTGGAATAATGCAGACGTATACCAAAATGTGCTAAAGGGGAAGCCCTCAACAAAGTGACAACACATTTAGAGCAAAAAGTCTTTCAATAATACATGTGTAACTGGATCTATATTATTATTTGTATAATTAATAATCACACAACGCAGAAGTCCATAGTACACACTTGAAATCTTATTATAAATAAAACACTAATATTATTTATTTGTGTCATGTAATTTTTACACCCCAGCAGAACAGGAAGTCATAAACCGCTCATTAAAAGTTCCTATACACCTGGATTTTTTCAATCTTTTTTCAGTTTGAGATTCTGCTGTTGATATAACATCGCATGTAAGGATTTCTTCACAACTTCACTGGTATAAAATAATACCAAACATGATGACAAATTGCATAGTCAGATTTTATTCACAAACTGAGAAGCATCACACAGGATCCAGATGAAAATGCTGAGACGTCAGTTTTACATTTTTCAAATTCATTTCCTTATACGGTAAATAGAATCTGGCCTGTGTCCTCCTGGGCCAACCAGAGGAAGTTATTGAGTTTCTTGAGATTTCATACTATGTTTGAGATTTGTCATCAAACATAATGCTTTTTTAAAGTGATATCAGGCAATGGAAAAGTAAGTGTGTAAATGGACTCACCTGACCAAGTCAGTCATGCAGGAGCCGACCACAACAACATCAAACGTCCTGTCGCTCATTATCTGAAGAACAGAAGAAACATTACCTCAGTTATATGTCAAATATCTCGTCACATGTTCATCACACTGGAGATTATTGATTGCTTGGGCAACATTAAAGACACCATCAGACTAAAATGCAGTGGGAGCATCTCAGGCAAAATATGTAAACTAGTTTCTCTGGGGCCACAAAACTCGCCCCATTTATCTCCCACATTAGCATGAGCTTGACTGAAACAAGGAAGAAGGTAAAAATAGAGCATTCATCACAGAGCTGAGTTGGACATATCCCAGCCTTACCGGAGGTATTGTGGGGGGGGCATTTTGATGCTATGTCCCGTGAATGCACCACAGCCCAAGCAAAGTCTGTAATTAATTCAATCCCCTGCTTGTATTGGAGCTAATGCCGGCATGTTAATCTCCTTAAATCTCTTCCTATAGGCAGTGGGAGACTTGGAAAGCTTGGCCGCTGGCTGTAGGATGGCTCGATTCTGTCTCCCACATCTCACAGCGTATTGTCTTCTCTCTGCAGGAAGTAAACTTAGAACCCACTCAATAAAAACCGTGATTATGATGAGAGCCATATAGTCTGACCTTATGAAGAATAATAGCACTCGCACAACTCTCTCATGCTTACTCAAATTGAGTAATTTCACTTAAAATCCTTTGCAAGATAAAATCTGACTGTATAGTGAGAAACTCCCTGTGCCTCTAAAGGAATCCCACCAGTAATATGTGCATGATAACTAGTCTCGAATGCCCTGCATGGGGCTATTTTTTTGTTTTTCTTTTGGTGAATACTTTCAGATTGAGCCTGAATCACTAGTGTGAAGGCGGACTTTCCCAGCCATGAATCAGCCATAATATCCATGCACAGACATAACTGATAATACTGTGTGCACCAGCATCTGTGTTCAATTTTTTTTTTATTATTTCAAAAGTTGCTTTGATTTTGCCTGTATAGGTCAAAATTTCCTACACACTTGTTCCAGCTGGTATAAAAATAATCAAAAAGCAAAGACTAAATATCCACCCACACTGCAGGTTGACATTTCAGATTATTTTTTATTCATAACAAAATAAGTATTTAGGATGTGGATATGTTTTGATAAGCTGTAAACCCAGACAGCAAAGAATGTTTGATCCACAAAAACTATTTTCCTCATCTGGCTTCAAGTGAAACCACTGTTGACCTTTGGGCCACACCTGGTTTGTACAACACATGCCATGACACTAGTCGGGTCTGGCTGCAGACGTATGAGTCATGTCGGGCTCTCACGGCACAAGTTAAGCCCCTGTTTGCAATCTTTGTTCCAGATCTGGCTACACAACACAGCTTTGAATTGGTGCATATTTATTCAGTGTTTAATATAAAAAAAAAAAAATAATATTACAGTAAATGATTTTTTTAAACAATAAACCATCTTCATGCAAGATACTTATTAGCACTAATGCTAACGTTTTATGAATTTTTTTTTGCTTGGAAGATACCTTTTAGATTTGTAGCATAAAGAGAGCAGGATCTTTGACCATTCCTCTACACAATCTCTCTATATCATGCACTCTAACAAGGATTGCAGACCTAACATGATCACGCATCCTCTGCTATGTTTAAAGGTGGCCAAGAGCTGCTTACCTTGAATGTTTAAAATGCTTGAACGTAAAATTTTAGCCTCATTTGACCAATGCTCACAATTAAATTTCTCACAAAATTTATGTTTGTAATGGTAGAACAACAACAACAACAACAAACCTTTTCTTGCAGTGCTTTCTGGAATGCATGTGACATCTAGCCATTTGATGTATCTAATGGCTGTTAAGGAGACTTGATGAGCGTACAATACCACTCTTTGTTGCAGTTCTGCATAAGAGAGCTTTAATATTAGGTTTTATTAATTTATATACTTTTCTTTCCATAGTGTTCATTATATGTGGAGGACAAATAAGCTTGGTGGTTGTCTGTCACTTTTCACTTGGTCTTTATTATTAGTGTTTTTCTTTATTATCAGTTTTTTATTATCACTCCTGATGTAGATATAGGCAATAGGTGAACAACCATTTTCTGACTAATGAAGACAATGTGACATCTACCTGGCTTTAATGACATGTTATTTTGCCTTTCCTGGTTTGAAGGGTAGATAGGAGAAATTGGAAGCCCAGGGAATCAGGGAGTCATAGATTCCAAATTAGTAAAAGTTCAAAGACAATGAAAAACTTCAAATAATGAAGAATACATTAAAGGCTTCAGTTTAGGACAGGTCAACATAAAAGAATCCTGTACAGATCCACGCCTTGTTAGATATTGTGGTCAGTGACACACAATATCAGGAATAAATCCAACTGTAAACAGATAGCTTTTTAGTGTTTGTTTCTTTAATTTTGATTTATTACCAACATAGACCCCATACAATGACTAAGTTATCCAGACAGTAGAAAGAGCTATATTTCCTTTCCAATGAAATAATTTTATTTAATAACTTGGATCTGCGTCCAGGTGATGTATAAGAATTTCTGCACTTTTTAATGCCTTTCCCATAAAATCCTAATGCCCATTAAAAACAGCAGCAAATAATTGCCTACACAGCATGAGAGTAATTGATGTACACAACTAACTAATATTTATTACTGTCCAAGTAGTTATTTATTGTAATAACATTAATTATGCAATTTATCGTACAGTCCTAATTGCGATGACATCAGTAACAATAAATTATTTTTTCTGACTCCTCTCATGTCATATTCATGTGACCTCATGCATTGGATCTTACAACCGTCTTGCACTAAAAGCTACAAATGAGCGTATGAATGTGTCTAGCTGTACATTATAGATTTTACGGTATTTTTGAACGAAATAACCAGAGGTTGCAGTGATAAAAGTTCTCTATAAATACTTAGAATCCACAAGCTTGTGCAGGTTAAAGTAACCGGGAAGTGACTGAACTGTGCATGTTTGGAGCGTTTTAAAACGAACTACACCAAAATCTGAAAGGTTAGACAACCCTTCTTAATTAGAGAGCCTCTAACATAAACTACAATGTACAGGGTCGCAACTCTTTATACGAAATTCGATATAAAATTTACCTTCTACTGTGATTTCCTCCTGTAGAGGGAACATCTGAAGACGGGCAAAGTACGCTATGACAGCTGTGTGGTGAAGCTACTGCCGTTTCAATTCTGGTATTTGCATCCACAAATATGAATGTTTTTATTTTTGTTTTACTCATTTATATTAATCTATAGTGAAATATACAACACAATCATATATAATATGCAAATCTGTGTTTCTAATTTTCAAAACAATATTCTTATTATGACAGGCATAGCAACAGACAGCTAACATTGGACCATCACCAGGACCCAAACATTGCATACCGGAAAGTTTCAAAGCATGAAGTAGACGTTGGAGTTAACGCTCAAAATATAGACCTTCGTTTCTTTGAGGTACTTTAACACTCATCGTTATATATTTTTAAATAGGTAGTGAAAACCAAGGCGCACTTCAACTTTGCTGAACGCTTAGTTTTGTGTTAATATAGCCAGGTGAAGCGGTTAGCCATCTAAGCTAAAGATGTTAATTCTAAACACTTGTAAATGTTTTGATTCTAATCTAAAGCTACGAGGGTTATTGCGTTTTCTTCTGTTAGGCTAAATATGTTTGTAAAGAAAATGTTTACAAATAATTTGAGTAAAAATTTGAACTGAAAGCACGGGCGAGGAAAAGTCCCAAAAAACAAAACAAAACAAAAAACAAACAAACAAACAAAAAACAAATAAACTTGACGTTAAATCCAAATTCATTAGATAGTTGAAGAGGTTAATGACTTGGTTATAGTTTCCCATATTTCTATTGTTTAACAAAGGACAGATAAAATCGCAAGTTTCAAACATTATCTATCGTTAAAATATATTTTCCTGGTGTTCTTTTAACCTCTGTTATTTTTCATTGTGCTTTTGCTTGAAGGTTATCACAATGTTTCACCACAAACAGCGTTTTGCATTGAAACTTTCAATGCAAGTGTTGTAGCTTTACAACACTTGAACTTCTTTTGATTGAACTTGAACATTCACATCAGTGTTGAGTGCTGCAGCTTTTCTCCAGGACTGTCATACATTTAAATCAATCGATCTTCTCATAACCAGCTTTGTGCTTAAGAAATGCTTACTAATAGCACGATGCTAATATTGCCAGTGTTCTTTTTGGGAGAGCGTGTTCAGGACGTCAGTTATTCGCCACACATGTTTGGCATGTGGACTAAAACCAATATTTACTGACTCTTCTTGGTACTTTTGTTTAACAACTATTGTCATTCATCAGTATAAAAGCCCACTTTATGGAGCACTTTTTTTTTATCGTGTTGCTATATTTTTTTTTTATCGTGTTGCTATATTTTTTTTTTATCTTTTTGCTATAATATCACTTGAGCTGTGGATAGTTGGAGATCAGACTAAAGAGTTGGACTTCTTAGTTGCTTCTCTGATTAAGGCTCTCCTTTATAGGCCTGTAAGGCAAGTGTCCATAACTTGCCTTAGAGTTATGCCATGACTGCTCTGTTTGCAGTTATGGCATTTTCCAAACCCAAAGCTTGAGATATTGTTTCATAACCTAACCCCAAATTAAACCATCTTGTTGCCTCTGGTAAAAAGATGACAAATTGTGGAAAAATATACAAGGGTATATTTTTCCACAAATACTTACATTTTTTCAAAGATTTTTTCAAAGATCTCTCAAGTTAACTTCAAAACAGACAACAGTTCATAAAATGTCAAATAGAAAACAGAAAACACAATACAATGTATTTTTGTTCATTATTTCAAAAGCTCTGTGGCTCTTTTTTGAAGTACATCTGTACAAGTGGTTAACTGATGATTGCTGCATTTTTTTCTGCAGACTCCTGATCACTGACACAATGAACAACATGCCGCCTGAGGTTGCACTGCACCGGATCTCACCTGAGCTGCGGCCTTTGCTGTGCAGTGTGGTGAGGAACGGCCGCGTGGGGCTGGACTCCACTAACTGCCTCCGGGTCACGGACCTCAAATCAGGGTAAGACTGAGTCCGTCAGTCACAGCTTTAGGATCTAAGATCCAGCATTCGACAGTTTTGTCTTAAATTCTTCAAGAAATAAAAACCTCGACTTAACAGAATCGAGGTTGTCATGAATGTGATATGAATTTGGAAAGCCAGAAGTGGTTTTCCTTATTTTTTCACTTTAGATATTGTGACCTTTAGTTTTTTATGCTTAATATTCAGTAAAGAAGTGATTTATTGCATTTATAAAATAAGAGTTTAACCTAAGGATATTGACAATAACATTTGCCAGTTTAATGTTACATATAGGAAGGATAAATATTAAGACATGACAACATTTAATGTTTTTCCCTTTACATTTTCATAATTCTTAGTAAATGCAAATTGTTTTGATTTTTCTGTGTACCATGGTGGTGTTTCACTTAACTTTTCTACATTGTTTTATTTAACTCTAACATCCAGATGCACATCTCTAACTCCTGGCCCATGCTGTGATCGCTTCAAACTTCACATCCCCTATGCTGGAGAAACCCTTAAATGTAAGTTGGCAACTTTACTCAGTTTGTTTTTTTAGTCTCTGCTTAGATTTCCAAAACACTTTATGAATTGTAAAGCTTTTTTTGTAACATAACCTTCTGGTGTTATCTCTCTTTGAGTTTAGCTTCAAACATTATTGTCTCTGTATTTTGTTACATAGCTGGATAAATAAATCAATTAAATTACCCAAATTTCATATTATTTCAACTGACTGAAATGTATTATGTCAGGATTTGAACGATAGGCTATTAGAAATAGTAGTTGCAAAATTGTAAAATGGAAGGAAAATTAAACTTAATTAGGATGTATAACAAATAAAAATCTCCTGTAAGATAGCAACTTAAATAATAATCAATAAATAGATATTATTTAATAGTTCAAGCTGAATTTAAATGCATCTCTACAAGAACAAAGCCATGCTCTCAGAGCAAACACAAATCAGATGTCCATCTACGGGGACATATATAAGCGGAGCAGCAGAAAGGAGGAGGAGCTGTACTAATCTACAGCTCAGGTTGGAAGGTAATTTTAATTAGACACTGTTACAATGTTACTTTCATGGATGAAGAAAAAAAATTATTTGTTAGTAGAAATGCTAGTGAGATCCTGTATATGCAGCAGATAAGACCACATTAAAATGCATGGCCAATATGCAAACAATTTGGGCTACATGGTGGTGGCAGCATCATGATTTGGGGACATATATATTTTTGTCAGCAGGGACAAGGAAGCTAGTCATACCTAAGGGGATACTAGATGAACATTTTTAATCTGACTACTAAAAGGAATCATTAATTCATTTGCATTGGGTTTTATTTTGGGGCTCTACAGTGAAGGAGGCTGAATAAAAAGCTGCACTACTTTTCATGAATATTTCCATGACACAAAATATATTCAATTGTCCTTTTTGTTCCACTTTACATGCAGTTATGTTGGTATATCACATAAAATATATATCTAAAAAAACATGTTCAAGTTTATGGTAGTAATGTGACACGATGTGAAACCATTAAAGTGATATAAATGCTGACATGCCATTTTTTTCAACATAATTCTTCTGTATCAAGTCTCAAAGTGACAATAAGTTGGGGTCAGCTGAGCCTCTTTAAGGGCTTCAAATCAGGCTTCTTTGTTATTCGGCATGTAGCTATATATTCCTAAATTAAACACCAGCAGAGCAACATAAATTTAAGAGTAATCACTTGCAGTCTAATCATGCTGATTGCGCAGCGTGGCGCATTTTGATTCCACTTTTTACTTTGATTTGTCAGCTCTTTTTACTCTGAAATCTGAACGCTTGTCTGGTGATTTCGACTGGAGCTTAGGTTAATTGATTTATTGTGTAAAGCAATAGGTCTGCTGCCTGAGAAAAGAATGTAATGACTGAAATCATTTTGGTTGTGTCAGACTGGTTTTGATTAGTCTGATGGGGTGTCGCAACTGGCCGGCTTAAAGAACTGCAGATTGAAGACTAAACAGCATAAAATCCTTCCTGAAATCAAGTAAAATGTGACAAATAATTAGCATCTTATTAATGAATGAAACGATAGTTTCCAGTTGTTTGTGCCTCTTTGCTTTTACTGGAAGGGTCGCTGACTTCTCAATCAAGTGTCCATATCTGAGACTTTCCTCTGTGAGCAAGCCTCATGGAGAAAATAAGTCAAATTAAATCAATTTCAACCTGCTGTCACTGGAATTATAATGACTCACAGGATGCCAGATCTTCGTTCTCACACATCTAACATCGTTGGCGATTAGCCTTTTGCTTTTTGAATGAGAAAATTTCGCAGAATAAAGTTTCAGTTTAGCTTGTACCAACGCATGTTTACGCCATCAATATTATTCTTTGATCTCCTCTTTAATGGGGCCTCTAACCCATTACCTCACGTACTCCGTATATTCATTACATACTATAAGACGGAACTGTGAGTCAGAGCGGTATGGGAGGTTTTTGTGGCTGATCTGATATAGATAAGCTCTCTAAACAGATGCCTACACCTTTCCGTTTCTTTCAGAATGAAAACAGAAACATCTTAATTGCACATTTTCAAGAGAGGAGTGTTTCATTGTCAATCCATTCATATGCAAAGGAAGAAAGGAAATTAGTGACAGAAATGAAGGCGGAAGGTTTTGCTTAAATTTCACAAAATGTGGCTTGGACTGAAATGACTCCGACCTGTGGCAGGAAGTTGTGGCTACGCTTGAGGAATCTGTACATGAAGTACAAAACCCCCTGAAAATTATGATACTAAGAAAAACTTTGTTACTACATCTCTGGTATGTTTGACATTGTCTGCTTGTTTCAAATTTATAGAGCACTGTTACTCTTTGCTAGGGATCTGTGTGAGATCAAAGGTCTTTTGCACGTCTTTTCAATGTTTTTTATTTTTTATTTTTACCTATGTATGAAATCTTGATTCTAGCTTGGCAGCTAGTGTACAGGCTTTGAATTAAAAAAAAGAACAGAAATGCTGACGTTTAGGGAGGAAGACAACCCAGCTGGAAACATGCCAGTATAATACTTATTCACGTTAAAGATAGCTAGGATAAGAATAGTATTTTTAAGCAACTTTTGATATATTACTTCAAATGGAAAACACTTAGATTTTTATTATTATTTATTTTTTGTGGAAATGCTGCACTTTGCTCAAGGTCACCATAATGTTGAAAGCTCATACAAGCACATGTCTTGTAGAAATTCCTAATTTTGAGAAAATAATGACAAGAATGCCATCTTTTCCGTTCTGCCGTTGAACTCATCTTCTCTAGTGTTTGTTACTTTGGTCGAAAACAAAGTGTGTTTAAATCTCTGACAGAAAAAAAAAGAATTGCTTCTCACTCAGGCATCTTCATTGTAGTCTGTTTAAACAAAGCAGCATATAAAGGCCTGAGTTATAACCTGTAAAGTTTGCACTTAAAGACCTCCATTTCCCCTCTGGAGCTGAGCCAGGAGTTTTCTCAAAGACTGCCAGGAGTTTGTTACAGATTTTAAACACATCCCCTTGTTTCCTCGTTTGACTCTGCCCACTGGAAAAAAACGCTTCCACATGTTGACGCTTATCAGGCGTTTGCTGGAAGAACAAAAAAGCAGAAGAGGAGCATCTTGCAGCACGTAAATAGAATTGTGTAACATAATGTTAGAACAATGCGAACCAGCCCAAGGAGAGTGCACTCGTGGTTATGTGGTGGTTTTCTTTCCAGAGCAGCAGCTGTCTTCAGACTGTGGTTTTATTGTTAGATTGATGTTAAGATTGATTGTAGAAGTCCAAAAAACAGACATTCAAAAGGAAATAATTAGAAGATGTGGTCTAACCTTAATCCATGTTGACATCATTGTCAGAAACACATTGTCAAGAACAGTTGTAATTTTGGGGTTTTTATTGAGTACACTGATGAATCAGTTATTATAGAGCTATGCAAAAGTAAAGGGACTCTTGAACCTATTGACATTTCTACCATATTCTGATATGATTGAATTACCTACCTCAAGCAGAGGGGGTAGAAACATATCAAGCTCTTGTTCTCGTGCGTTGACACAAAGGAGCAAATTGTAGTTGGTCTGCATAATAAGTGCATAGTCTCAGTCTGTTGCAAAAGAGAATTAAACTTTTTTTTTCAGGTTTCATATTTATTCTAACTCTCACCAGTAGTCATGAAATATGTTCCATGGTCAAACACAATCAGCTATAATGAGATTCCTTTGTAAGCCTTGAGGTTCTGTTGCTCATGAGATGAAGAGCTCCATGGTCAGGGGCAGCTTGGAGGGAAGCTGCAGGCCCTCGCAGCAGAACGCCTTCCTGCAAAACAATTAGGTTCTCCTCTTAGACCTGTTTACCTCCTCTTCCTGACCGGTAATGAACAGAAATCAGTGGACGGCTTTGGAACAAACAACTATTTTGTTGTTGTTGTTTTAGATCTGTTGCATCACTGAATATTTTCTTAGATTTGTGTTTTGCTAGTTTGCTGACAAACTTTTTTAAAGTTTTCAACCAGGATTGGCTTAAGACAGTGAATGCAACATTAGTTGCCCATGTCTTGGATAAATCTGTTGGTTCTTGAAGCCCCGACTCCAGCTGTAGTCCACACCTTTTGAATTGTAACCCAATTCTTGGGTGGGCTTGGTTTTGCAATCCTCTCATGTTGCTTGTACACCTTTCTCTATCACACTTTTTCCTTGGACTTAGCTTTCCTATAATGTGCATAGATCCAACACTCACGGTTTCCAGGAAGCAGCTGGACAGCTGTCAAGTGAGCAGTCTTCACCACACGTGTCCACCTTTTGTCATGTGGACCAAAATGCAGTATTTTACTTAAATTAAAAAAAAAGTCTTATTGTTTATGAATCGGCGCTTGTAAATTAATAAAAATGTTTATTCACAAATGCCTTATTAAAAGAAGACCATACATTTTTTGGGGTGGGTAGAAATATTGTGAACTGAAATCAGTGGACTGAATATGGGTCACTCTTTCTTTGAAAGTTCTTGCTGTATTTAATAAATACTAGAGGTGTGCCGATCTATCGGTCACCGATCATAATCGGCCGATTTCCGTGAAATCGGGGATGATCGGGATCGGCCGATCATTGGCTCTGTTACCGATACCGATCACCT